>JALMQS010000025.1:7399282-7559544 GCA_024734495.1 Forficula auricularia | reverse complement strand
TTCCTCTTTCTCTTTCAAAACTACTTGTTTAACATTTAAAGAAACCTTAACAAAGTTTCCGCATCTATAATTAATTGTATGGTCGACTAGGACACCCAAAAATAAAAAAGTGGACCAAATTTAACAGCTTGTTCCGAATTTTAAGCAACAAATAGTTCAACGATTACTAGAGCAATTCCCAAAATATTACCTAAGTTTCAATTTCCTTGTCTAAAAATATTATGTTTTGTCCTTTTATTAATGGGAATTTGCATTATACTTGTACACTGTATAGGTATCCTGTGGCGTGCAGAAAATAATCATGAACATTTTTTGGTATTGACAGACCGCTTACTTAATATTTTACTTTTATTTTCAAGTGCCCCTTTGTCCTTAAAATGTTCTTTTAATTGCCTATTTTGACCTAAAATGCCTTTATAAGTGCCTATTTTAGCTATTTTTAGTGCTTAGTTGCCTGCCTATTTTAAAGATTTTTAGTGCCTATAAATCCGAGCCCTAAAATAAGTTACATTTTTTAGAAATTGAAATTTTTTTCCAGAAAAATAATTTAGAAATTAAAGGAATCGTAGGGAGTTGGACAAGACTTTAAATTAAATTAAATACAAGTTTTGATTAAATATGCCATACGTTTCGTTGCTATTTTGCAACTTCTTCAGTGGCTCATTTATTAAACTTATTTGTCAGGATTTTTAACTAAGAGAAAAACATTTCAAACAGTATTCTTTTTTCTATCACAATTCATTCAATTCATCAAATAACATAAAATATAAACCTTTTAAACAAAGTAATTGTTTTCTGTCAAAAAACTAAAAGAATCAAATTGAACAAAGAAATTTTTTTATTTATTATTATGTACTCATTTAAATAAAAAAATATAAAAAAATTTCTTTGTTCAATTTGATTCTTTTAGTTTTTTGACAGAAAACAATTACTTTGTTTAAAAGGTTTATATTTTATGTTATTTGATGAATTGAATGAATTGTGATAGAAAAAAGAATACTGTTTGAAATGTTTTTTCTCTTAGTTAAAAATTCTGACAAATAAGTTTAATAAATGAGCCACTGAGGAAGTTGCAAAACAGCAACGAAACGTATGGCATATTTAATCAAAACTTGTATTTAATTTAATTTAAAGTCTTGTCCAACTCCCTACGATCCCTTTTATTATTAATCATAGACACGGATAATGAAATTTGATTAAGAAACTTCTTTTAACTATAAAACAATAAGCCAAGTGCCCACCGAGTTATCTGTACCTTAAATATCTTAAAGTAAAAACTATTGCTCCTTCTTTTGTACTGTTCGAGAATAGAGACAAAAATCCATTGTAGCGACAATATAGGGTTGCGTTTTACGTTTGTACTTCCCTAAAAGGAAGTAAATTACACATTAGATGCGAAGAGGGATTCACTTGTTGGTTGACATTATTTAAAGCATCTGAAATCAATTTCAAGGCTCGTAATTCTTTTCGCCGCCCTTAGAGAATGCGCACCCCCTTGGCCTTGTTCAATTCGCTATACCCTAAATCAAACCCTGTTGCATTGAGGATATAGTGAGATAATATTCTGTTCAGCCCCCCCCCCCCCCCTCGTTCGTTTTCAACGGGGTCATTACCTTGTGCTCCAATTGGCAAATTAATTATCTCACAATTGAATCCGGCGGTCTAGACCTTGTCAGCCAAGTTTACATTCTATTTCGGACAAACTGTTCATTTAATTGGTATTTAGCTGGGCCAGAGGAAGAGAGGATTATATTATCTTTTATTCCTAATTCAGTCAGCTTAAGGATTTAGTCGAAAAGGAAAATGGAGGGATAGACAAAAACAAAAGACCGGAAATACAATGAAAATCAATCGAAATCGTTTTCTATCCTTTCTAAAATAGAATGACGATATTATTTATAAAGGGCTTATATTTCTGGAATTTGTCAAAAGTCATTAAAGTGTTTTGAGTTGTATGACCCTTAAAATTAATGTTGCTTCTTGCTTGTTGTAATCATAGAATATACAATCTTAGACTAATTTGACTCAACCACTCGAGCTATTCCATACTCTAAAATTACCATACCCCTTATCTTTATTATAGTCTAAGAGCTACTGCCCATTTTGGAAGATGATTTTAGAATCCAAATAACATATCCCATACTGTAGGGTGATCAGCACACACCCCGAAAGTCAAATTCTTACTCGCCAAATCGAGTCATCTTTAGGAGTAATCGACCCTTGAAGATGTCAAAAAATACCGTAAAATCACCTCATTAATTACATATAACTCCTAAATTGTTTACTCTACGCCAAATTCTATTAGAAGCAAAATTGTAGAGGATGTAATTTTTGAAATTTTTCTTTAAAATTTTTTTGAAAATATCCAGCCAAAATGGGGGGAGGGTCAAAAAGGAAAATTCTAGCCCTTTCAACAATATTTTGGATACACAATCAGTGGATCTCCAAAAGGCTAGAAATGCAAAAACCGAGGGGTGAACCGCGAGCTAATATGCTGTACACCTACTTCCACTTGTACTTCCAAATATTTCCAAGTAATTCCAAATATTTCCAAGTACTTCCAAATATTTCCAAGTACCTCCAAATATTTCTAATCAGCTCTTAATCTCAATGGTCCAAAATTACTTATGAAATTTGGCTTCGATATTCACACTAGTTTTTGAGCAATTGAGAATCTGTGGACTAGTTGGTTAAGCCGCTCTTCGCGTAAAGGAGAGAGACACGGGTTCGAAACCCGTCGGATGCTCTATTTATTTTTCCTTTTCAAATAAAATCAAAAAATAATAAAATAATTTTCTTAATGTAGAATTAACATAGGAAATTGTTTATATATATATATAGATTCATATAAATATATTTATCATATTATTTAACTTTCGCGGTTCAAATTGCTTAACAAAAATAATTGAAACTTTCAGTTTAAAAAATCAATTTGTCTAAAGAATAACAAAATTTAGATTTTTAAAAAATGATAAAAAAAGTGGCAAATTATTAAAAAATAAACAATTAATATATAAAATATAAATCAAATAAGATGTGATTAATTTCTTCTTCTGTGCGCAAAGAAAAGCGAATTGAATATTTAATTTTTGAGTAGTGAAGGGGGGGGGTGAGGAATAATTATCAATATATTTAATGTTTCTTAATTTAAAATCAATTGGAGTCTTTCATTTCAAAATTCGAGTTCAAATTACAATTATATTTCAAATTTCTCGCCGATAGCATCAGCGCTCCCTGTCGGCAGCATTCTCTGAGCGTTGCTGCAAATTAATCTAGGCTATTATATATAGTATATTATTACAGTTTGATTTAGAGATTTAGACTATTAGGCTTCCTTTTTTTCCTTTTTATTTACGAATTAACATTTATTATATTAAACTGGCACTAAATTTAAAATATATTTTCCAGAAATCAATTATAATAAAAATAAAAATCATCCAGCAATTTTTTGTTTTGCGGACCATTAGGCGCCCCTTTGTGAGTAGCGCCCAGGGCACGATGACTCCCCTTGCTCCCCCCCTCCCTCGCTACGCCACTGCCCTTGACATAAGCAAACTTTTATTTGAAACTTTTTTCCATATCGTAATATGTTTTTGAGTTATAAGACTGTCTCAAGATAAAAAAACTCACCCGGTATATTACAATTTAAAAAATTGAAATTATACTGAAATAAATCAGTAAGTAATTCTTCAATCTATGAAATTCACCGATAGGGTACCAACTCTTGAAAAGGTTATCATTTTTCTGACTTTTACAAGCGTATATATACTTTATAAAAACAAACAACTTCTACGATAATTAAAATATGTTAATTAAATTTAGAAGGCAATTAATAATTACTTGATAATATCGATTATAGGCTTCATTTTTCATTCCACCCTTGACTTATACAAATATCAAAATAAAGAAACTTAATTATGAATTGGAAAATATATTTAATATTGCCTCATGATGAGAATTTTATATCGTCTGAACAGAGTTTTGTAGGCATTGAAAATGCCAATTAAAATTAACATCGTTGATATTTGAGTCAAACAAACATCAAAACATGTTTTTAAATTGAAAAAAAAATAATTATTAAGTACATTTCCTTTGAATAAAAAATCTTCAAGTCAAATGTTAAATAATGGGGGTGGAATAAATGGTAAATGGTACTACATCTTTTTCCAATTATATCTCCCCAACAGATTGTTTTATTTGACAAAGAGTCATTTGTATTTCAAAGAACTAACAATATTGATTAAATATAATTGGTGAACTTCAGAAGTCTAGAAATATTAATAAACAAATTATGAAGGAAAAGAAAGTTACATATAAATTAAATACAGGGTGTTTTTAAATTGACGTGAACTATTTTAAAGGGTGATTTTTTAGTAAAAATTAAGTGAGGTCTTTGATATAATTTTTTATTCAAAACCCTTCACCTCCAAGTTATTGGGGGCCCACTGATTATGTATACAACATTTTTTTTAGACAAATTAACTTTTAAACGTTAATTTTAATTTTTTCTTAAAGAAATTTGCATCGCGAAAGTTAAATAATATAATCAATAATTTCTTATGTTAATTCTACATATTAGAAAATTATCTTATTATTTTTTGAAAAGGAAAAATAAATTGAGCACCCGAAGAGCGGCTTACCAACTAGCCTACGGGTGATCCCGCCAGATAAGCTCTTTAAATTGAATGTCATTTTTCTTTTTCGCGGCTTTTTCTATTTAAAGTATAGTTACATACTCTTATTATTTTTCAGTTTAAATAACAGATTCGAATTTACAAATAGCCACCTGCTTAAAATGTACAGTTGTCAAAACATACAATTTTAAATAAAAGAAAATGAAAAAAGTCCAAATAACCCCCCCCCCCCCCTCGATTGTTTGGGGTTCTTAGTTAGTTTAAGATAAATACTATATGGCTGTGTACCCAGAAAATGTTTTTAGTTCTACCTGGCTATTCAGCTTAGACGAAAGGAAATTTTTTCAATATCTACGCGATGCTGATCTAATGAAAAAATAATATTTATAATTGAAAAGACTGATGATGAGGGCCAAGCCTTCGAAACTATAGTCTCAAACAAAAAAATAATATATATATATACAGATTTATCATATCGATATATATGTGTGTATCTTTATTTTCATCAAACAGAGGACAACCTCTTTGTTTCTTTTTGTGAATAATAATTAAATAGAATTATTGTCTTTTATTAGTTTGTGACTATAAAAACCTTTCAATTTAAAAATAATTTTAAAATTAAGCCACTTAAGTTCTGGAAGAATTTTATAACATTATAACTATATTTTTTGATTAACAAATATCAATAAAATTAGTATATTTTAAATGTGGCCCGAGGCATTTGTTTTTATCTTCAAATGCGGCCCGTGTAGGCCAAAAGGTAGGAATTCCCTGATCTAGATTATTGATTAATAAACACGCATTGTGAGATATTCAATAGAGGTCATGAAAGTACACTGACATATTAATTTTTATAAGATTTCAAAAATATATTTATAAAGCGAAGTAGGAGTGTCCAGAAAACCAAAAATTTTATCTGGTTGATTAATTATTAAGATTAATAATTTCTGAAAATTGGTTAAAATTAGAACTACTGAGCTGATTTATTGGATAAAACATTCAACAAGACCTAGTTAGAGAAAATTACAAGTTTTCCTATTAAAGTATTTTATTATTCTTTCAATTATCCATGCGGAAACAGTTAGCACTTGTTGAAACAAAATGAACGAAATTAAATTTTGAATTTTAATGACTTTTTGGATAATCGAAATTGATTTTTCATCAAATGGATGACATTTATATAAAGAGTTAATTGAATTTATTAATAAATATATTATGTTTTGATTTCATTTCGATTCAGTATTCGAGATTACTACGTTTTTATTATGTGATTTGTCTAAATCAATTTATTATGTATTTTTACTTTATCCAATGTGAAGCATGGTGAAAGTATTGTAATTTGTCTCGAGGAAAGCGCGACTTCAAAGGGTCCTCAGGTAAAGACTACGGAATCCATGGACTCAATTAAAGTCACAAATTTTAGTATTCAATTTGCTTGAATTTTAGCAAGTGACGGTTTTGGCAAAAATTATATGGGGTCTCGTCTAGAGGCCAAAAAGTGCCATTTTTCAGTAAGTGCGTGCGGATGTTTGTATGTTATTATTTTTTTGGTCCACGATTTTTTCCACACCGTTGCACCGATTGAAATGAAATTAAAAACCTACGATAACTTTAACAAAATGAAGCGCTGATTAGGTTTTGGTACATATCGGCAGACAAATATTAGTACTTTATTCCAGAACTTTTTTAGTTTTTTCTAAATATCTTGAAAATGAGTTAACCAATTTTGATGAAATTTAATATCCTAATTAAGTACCTTGGGGACCACAACAAAGGTTAAATAAAGTTTTTAGTAAAATTATATTTTAAAGTACTTTACTCCAGAGTATGATAGTACTTTTTTTTAATTCTTTAAAATTTATTCATTTGATCGTCTTAATATAGCTCATTTAAACTTGCTTAAGTAAGAATGGATAGGCTTCTCTCTCTGAAATGCTAAACATTTTGGATGAAATTTTATAAGTAACCATAGCAACTGCGTTGTTTTTTTATCCGTTACCTTTGCTGAAACATAGAGGAATCGGCTTAAAATCAAAAATAGCGATTGATTCTCATCTAATACTTGAGAAATAACCTTATTGCATTCCTTTTTTGATTTTTTTACTATTAAAGGCAACCTCTACTGAAATCGTGAAAGAATCGACTTAAAATCAAAAAAGACTAAATTGTTTTTTGGTAAACAACTCAAGCTTGAGTTGTTTACCAAAAAAGAATTTAGTCTTTTTGATTTTAAGTCGATTCTTTCACGTTTTTAGTAGAGGTTGCCATTAATATTCAAAACATCAAAAATGGAATGCAATAAGGTTATTTATTACTCTAGTATTAGATAAAAATCGATTGTTATTTTTGATTTTAAGTCAATTCCTCCATGTCTTCAGCAATGGTTACCAATAATAACCGAAACGTTTAAAATCCAATGTATAGAATTGTTATCCCTCGAGTATTAGACCAGAATCGATATCTGTTAAACCTCCTGATGAAGGGTTCATAGCCCGAAATATGTATAGAGATAAATAAAAAAATCTCCAAAATAATTTAAAAGATTTTTTAATTTTTTTAATTTTATTTCCACTTTGTGAAACACCACTATAACCCTTTAAATAATTCCTGTGCTTAATATGTTTCACTATAAACCAACACCGCTTTCCCTAAACTTTATAAAGAATAAACATATAAGTATTTCGAATGACTTTGGATAAAGTTTACAAACGATCCGTTGCAGTTTATTATTATTTTTTTTCAAGCTTTAAATTTTTTTATGGCTTCGGAAACAATGCACATTTAGCCAGATCATAAGTGAAGTATATTTTTATATATTATGTATGTGTATATTGGTGCGGAGGCCAGATTATGACCAGTTTAGATTTTGCAGTGGGCTTGTTGATCCATAGTTACCGACTGATATTGTAATTGAAAAATGTTTAAGTTTTTTGAAATTTTTAAAACTAAAGAAGTGTTCCGAAATTCAATCACCAGAGGCGGCTTTGTGACAGCCACAATGATTATATTAATGAGAGTTTTTTAATGGGAATTAAGGACGTTTTTTGTGTGATTTTTTTATTTTTCACCAACGTTTCGTCGACTTTGTCGACTTCTTCAGGGTTTCAAATAGTTACACCACACATTGGTCTAAAATACATTATTGTTCTTTATTTCCGTTACCACAATGACCATCAGAATTTCGAAAATTCAAAAAATCCGGCTTATTCACATGAAAAATTATCAGATAACAGTTTTAGAAATAATACAAACAGAATCAGAAAATACAGTTTTATAACAATGGAACGGAATCATTTTACTTATCCATTTTCATATATGTAAATATCCTTGTCGGTGGGTCGGATAGGCTAGGCGGTGGCGTATCATCCTGTTAACCAAGTGGACCCGGGTTCGAATCCGACTCAAGGCATTCGGCTAAAATATGACCCCCGGGGTAGAGACAAAATTTAAAAAATAAATAGTATCGTAAATTGGCTTATGGCTAGAAAGGCCGAAAAGCCAAAATAAATAAATAAATAAATATTCTTCTTTTTAATTCTCATTAAAAAACTTTCATTAATACACATTATGGGCGGAAATGATAACTATCTTATCTTATTATATTAAACGAGCAATTCTTATATATTTATATATATAATTGGTTTCTCGAAAACGGCTCTAACGATTAAATTCACGGGTTAGGGGGTTTTTGTGTTGACAATTCGATCTGTCACGGTCTCATCTTTGGCTAAGTTGCTTTTGATGGGTTTTTTGTTAATTGAAATAATTATTCACAGGTGGTTTGCCTGAATAAAAATTTATAATTATATTTTTTTCAATTTACTTTTAATAAAATTAATTGTTTTTTTTGTTTTATTATCCACTAATAGATCATTACAAATATTATTATATATTAGAATTTGCCAATTAATGTAATTAAAAAGAAAAATTACAATCTTATTAATATATCATCTGTAATATATAATTTAATTAAATAATTTTTTCTATAAAATAATTTATTAGAATATCAATTTAATTCTCTTAAAAATCCAACAATTCGAAGGGTCGTGCCTCCTTCTTCAGGATTTAAAAGGGTCAACGAAACAACCTACGTGTATATTAATATATTTTGAAGGGGACAATAAAAGTGTGTCTTTTGCTGGAATTATAAATTTTATTTATAATATACTATATATGCCATAGAGGCGACTGTGGGTCAGTGAGTAGAGTGCTGGCTCGCTGACTCGAAGATCGCTGGTTCGAGACCGAGTCTCGGCAGATAGATATTTGCAGTCGTCTCCTCTTGGAAAGTAATGGTAACCTACCAAGTGTATATTTGCCTAGTAACCTCTCCAAATTAGCCGTTCGGAACCGGCGTTAAAAAGTAGGTCCCGTATATCTGTGTAAAACAACTAAACACACTCAGCACAGGTATATGTGGAGAGGAGCCGACACCCGTTTCGGGTATTGCACTCGAAGAAGAAGAATATATGCCATGTGTTTTGGAGCATCAACGACTGGACTCGCCTAGCTCTTACGCAGCTTTCAATCTTCTGCGAGCAAATTGTTGCCTAAATACAGGCGCGCGCATTCCATTCATACATAAATTCCTGTGAATCAATTGTAATAGACTGATGAATAGGGTAAAGCACTGGAATCATAAGTCTCATTATAAATAAAATTTATAATTTCAGCAGAAGACACACTCTTTTATTGTCTCATTCAATATATAAAAATTCTATTACTCTCGGCACAAAAACTTTCAATTTTATTAATATATTATTTTAATTACAATTACATTCAAATCTGTGTGGCCAGTGATACGTCTTGATGATGGCCATAACCGGGGGTGTAAACGTTGTTAAAAATATAAATTAAGATTTATTTCAATTTTATTTTGGCTGCGATTAAAAGTCGACCTTTTTACCTGAATTTAAAAATGAAATTAATTACATCGTTTTTAACTGAATTAAAAAATTACTGTGCATTGCTTGGTGTTCCAGGTACTAATGATTATATTATTATGAAAATTATCTCAATCAAAGATCTAACAAGGAAGAAGATTAGAGATTTGGATGTAAGACTTGGAAAAGTGAAGAATGGGCATGGAATAGTCAAATGAAGGATTAATTAGCAATATGGAAAAGGGAAAATTAGGGATAAGTAAAGTGAGCCTTTCGTTTTTAACCGACTTTAAAAAAGGAGGAGGTTCTCTATTCGACTGATTTTTTTTGTGTGTCTATTTTACCTCATATCTCCGCCAATTGTGAACCGATTTTGAAGATTTGTTTGCATTGTGTTCAGTCTAGATTCCGATTGGTCCCGTTTTTTTCATTGGCATTAGACCTTTTTTGTTAGGTTTGTTCAGGCCTAACTTCTTTGTTTATGAACCGATTTCGATGATTTTTTTTTATTGGAAAGAGGGTATCTTAGGAAAGGTGCCATTTTAATTTGGTCAATTTCTGATGATATGATCAACGACGAAATAACGTAAATCTCCAATTCTTCTGAGCAAATAATCGAAATTATGATAATCAGTAGAGATTGTGGTGTTGGTGCAAGGTGAAACATCTTTAATAAAGATAAGAGTAAATAGATATTTTATTTAATATGGATTTACTATGGATACTAGGTCACTTATTTCACATTAAAATTAAAAAATTAAAAGATATAAAAATTTTTTCTTTTTCAATATATATATTTCGGGCTATCAACCCATCTTCAGGAAATACAGAAGGTAACTGAGTTACCTTCTGTATTTCCTGAAGATGGGTTGATAGCCCGAAATATATATATTGAAAAAGAAAAATTTTTTTATATCTTTTAATTTTTTAATTTTAATGTGAAATAAGTGACCCAGTATCCTTAACTCATAGTAAATCCATATTAAATAAAATATCTATTTAGAAATTATGATAAATAAAATCTTTTATAAAAAAATCTTATAACATTCATTTAAAACCCGCAAACGTTTTGACAGAATTTCTATATTTATGAATTGAATTTTATTATCATTTTCTGATTCATTCGCCTGGCGCTTTCTCTTACGAGATGCATGCAAGGTATTATATTAAGTCACTATTAATAATCGAAAAATAAAAATAATTTTTATAAAAAACAAAACAAAACAGACCTCAAAAAACTTAAATGCATCAAATAAAATACACTAAAAGGTATAAAATAATTATCTTATTTAGTTACAACTAAACGACGAAATATTAACATGAAATTACTTTTTGAAGTCGGTGCCAAACATATACATTTTATGAATCGCACTCGACGGATATTACTTAGTACGTTTGGCGGGTACGCTCGCTTATAGGTATAGTTTGTTTGGCACCGACTTCAAAAAGTAATTTCATGTTAATATTTCGTCGTTAAGTTGTAACTGTAAATAAGATAATTATTTTATACCTTTTAGTGTATTTTATTTTATTTTTGAGTTATTATTATTTTATTTCTTGCATTTAAGTTCTTTGAAGTCGGTTTTATTTTTTATTATAAATAATGTTAGATTACCGTATTATGTTGACGTGCTAAGTAGTCAACAGCAAGGAGAATGACTACAGAACCTCCGATATTGAGAAAGGAATCGACAGCACTAGCTACACTCATGTGCGCCAGTAGAGTGTTATAGGAAGATCGACGAAGAGGCTCGCTGACAGCCACGGTAACAGCAATGAGGACGTTCAAGGTGAGGCTCACAGCAAAAACAACCAACAGAAATCCAATAACAACATGAGACCCGCCGCCTGCCTGGAAAACAAATAAAGCAAACAATTTAATCTAAGGTTAACAACAACTGGTCGCTAGAAAAAGGGATGAAAAATGTTAGTTTCATATGACATATTGAACCGAGTCATCCAATGAGTTGTGCATAGAAATTTAAATTCAAAATTTTTAAATCTACACTAGGGGTCGGCAACCATTTTAGTAGTAGGTAGTGGAGCAACCAGGATTTTGTCTTGGGGGGGGGGGGCTAATTCACACACACACATGTAGATATATCGTCGCCTTAGAGTGTAAACCTGCTAAATCCATTTTTTATCATATACTCCCTCTGTCCGAAAATATGGTATACATTTGAAAGAAAATCTTAGATTATCTAGATTTTCGAAAGCAACTGGCAATACTCATTATATTGTTATTGTTCACATTGATAACTAAATATCTTAACATATTTGACAGGCGTTAATTTTAAGTTAACCAGGAAATTTGAAGACCAAAGTTTAGTATTTTTAAGAAAAATAAAATAATTACCGCTGTAATTTCAAAATGAAAATTTTTAACTCAAATAACGTGAATTTACAAAGAAGAGATGCCAAATTAATGCGATTGACTTATGAACAACGTTATGGTATCTTGTAACAGCTATTACAGTATTTGAAGAACAAAGAAAAATTAGAACACGGTGGTATTAATAAAAATTGATGGAATGTGTTCAAGATGCATTTAATAAACTAGAGAGAAATATCTACTCTTGATAAAGTTTTTATAACATTACAAACGCGTATGGAATCAATTATGTTGAAAGGAGGGGGAAATCCCTCATATAGGTAAATAAGGTAAAACTTCATCGTGAAGGTCGATAAACTGAAATACAGGGTATTTCAGGAGGAATAGTAAATATTTTAGGAAGTGGTAGTATAGACGAATTGCAATAAAAAATGCCATATAACGTGTCCATTTTTTATTGAGTACAGAGATACAGCTGAGTTCTCAATGCATTTTCGTTTCGTGTATTGGTACACCGGTTGCTATTGCCGTATTTATCGAATGTCAGCAGTAGAGTGTTTATGTTCCAGTTGTGAAGTTGTGCTTTAGTTTTTGAAGCTTTCATTGTGATTTGTTGGCCAAGTCTACTGTACTGTAGCGTTTAAACATGGCGCGCGTATTTATTTACACATGCTGAGTATGCCAATATTGGGTTACATACTAACAGCTGTATCTCTGAACTCAATAAAAATTGGACACATGTTATATGGCATTTTTTATTGTAATTCGTTTATACTACCACCTCCTAAAATATTTACTATTCCTCCTGAAACACCCTGTATATATTTTCTGAAGAAGCGTTCAACAAGGCGCTAAATCTCGCTTTAACTAAATTTGGATTACACTAATATTATTTGTATTTAGTTTTTGTGATAATGAAATGAATTTAATATTTTTTCTATATTTAATTTTAGTTTTATTTGATTTTTTTCGCAAATGTATATCATATTCTCAGACAAAAAAAATATTAAAATGTATACCATATTTTCGGGGGGAGTATGACATATTATGACATATTAATACAGTTCGAAAGAAAAAGAGCTGAAGCATCGTCCAAATAAAACTGCTACTTAAAATTACCATGGTAAGTTGTAGAAAAAAAATGTGAAAAATGGTTTCTTTCTAAAACAACAATATTAGATTTTGATTGACCTAAAAATCAAGAAAATTTTGGACTTTTTCAGATTTTTGCTTCTAACTCAAAAACCATACGTCCTACTGAAAATTTCACTCTTACCAAAATAAAAGAGCACAAAATTGTACGTCTAATAACTTACTTAGTCCTAAGGAGCTAAAATCGGTTTAGCCGTTTAGCCACATTCTATCGTCAAAGATAGGCAATTTTTAGTGGAATTTGCGGCACGGAGTACCATTGTCCAATTAAGATGAAACTTTTAGACATTCTCATTTTTTTATCCAATATGCAACTATTATGGGGCTCAGCACCAAAATTCGAAGACTGGTCTCTTGTGACCACCTAATAAGCATAATTCACTTTTCCGTCAAATTGTAAAAAATTGCCTATATTTGACGATCGATTGTGGCTAAACGACTGAACCGATTTTAACTTTTAAGTAGGTTATTAGACGCGAAATTTTATGGTCTTTCATTTTGCTAAGAGTGAAATTTTCTGTAGGACGCATGGGAATAATAATAACAATTATAAGCGAAAATCTAAAAAAAATCCAAAATTTTCATGGTTTTTAAGCCCTCAAAGATTTAGCACGAGCCAGAAACCGTCACAAACTCATTTAACTCTTATTTGGGATGCCTAACGTCGATTAAAATTATTTCCAGCTTGTGCATATTTATTGGACAGTAGAAGTCTAATTTGCATGGGCTATAAAATTTATCAAATATTTTTTTAATTTTCATATGTTAATTTTTACATTTTTGTTTTGACTTTCATTTTATTCCTCGTCCTGGGAGGGCTAATGGGGCTGAAGCCCTCCCCCAGGGGTGCGCCACTGGTAGTCGTGCCCCAAATTTCAGAAATATAAAATTTCGGCGGCCACCGGCGATTGAAAATTTTTAAATATGAAAATAATATATAAATAATAATAAATAGTAGTTATTTTGTATTATTTGTTCGTGTTCAATAAATAATTATAATTTATTATGTGTGATTTAAATAAAAATTCAAATTTTAATCAAATTAATCACAAAAATTAAAACTTCAACAGCTTCATTAGTAATAATAGGTAGGTACATATATTAACACAACTTAAATTTATTACATACGAACATATTGCACATAATTTAAATTTAATGCGAACCTTTTTTTTATTCTTTTTTTCATGTTTGGAATTCAATCAGTTTCTTGTTTAATGGACATATTTCTTTTTAACTCTCTAGAGCAGTGTTTCACAACGTGGGGTCCACATTCCACAGAAGGGCAATTTGATAATTAAGTGGGGCAATTTGAAAACAGTCTCGACCTAGTAGTATGTATTTGTGTTTTATTTTTATTTATTATTTCAGTTTCAGGTGAGCTGAAAAAGTTCGTAGGCTAGGATTGAAAAATTTTTTTTTGGATAGAATTTGATTTTATTATTCAATATAGTTCCCTTCGCGAGCGATACAACGATTATAGCGGTCATACAATTTTTCGATACCATTTTTATAATACCATTTGTCTTTAGCCTCAAAATAGGCTTCAGTTTCTTCGATTACCTTTTCGATTCCCGCAAAATTTCTTTCCAGCGAGCATCCTCTTGAGGTCTGAGAACAGGAAAAGTCACTCGGGGCGAGATTTGGAGAATACGGTGGATGCGGAAGCAATTCGAAGCCCAATTCTTGCAATTTTGTCATCGATTTCAATGACTTGTGACACGGTGCACTGTCTTGATGAAACATCACTTTCTGTTTCTTCAAATGAGGCCGCTTTTCCGCGATTTCGTCTTTTAAACGCTCCAATAACGCTACGTAATAGTTGCTGTTTATGGTTTTTCCCTTTTTAAGATAACCGACTTTTGCGTGTTTCCACGCTTTGGAGTCGGTTCATCATGTGCAGTCCACTCGGCTGACTGTCGATTGGACTCCGGTGTGAAATGATGGAGCCATGTTTCATCCATCGTCACATATCGACGCAAAAATTCGGATTTATTACGATTGAACAGCTCCAAACACTGCTTCGAATCATCGATTCGTTGTTGTTTTTGGTCGGTTGTGAGCTCGCGCGGCACCCACTTTGAACAGAGCTTTCTCATATCCAAATATTCATCCACGATATGACCAACACGTTCCTTTGATATCTTTAGGGTCTCAGCTATCTCAATCAACTTCACTTTACGGTTATCAAAAATTATTTTGTGGACTTTTTTGATGTTTTCGTCGGTAACTGCCTCTTTGGGGCGTCCAATGCGTGCATCGTCCTCGGTGCTCATTTCGCCTCGTTTAAATTTAGCAAACCACTTTTCTACGGTTGATTTTGCTGGTGCAAAGTCCGAATAATGTTTATCAAGCCAAACCTTGGTTTCAACAGTATTTTTTTCGCCAAAAAGCAATGCTTTATTAACACACGAAATTCCTTTTTATCCATTTTTTCAAAGTACTAAAAGTTCTTTCACTAAAAATGCTATAACTCAGATACTAATAGTGCAACAGCTGTCAAATTTATACACGCGTCTTTTGAAGGTTGGGGCTAACTAAAATATGGATTTGATACTAGTGGCGCCATTTATGTGTCAGCCTACGAACTTTTCAGCCCGCCTAATATATATGTTATTGTTTTTTTGGCCCACGATTTTTTCCACACCGTGTCAAGCTTGAGTGGTTTACCAAAAAGAATTTAGTCTTTTTGATTTTAAGTCGATTCCTCCACGTTTTCAGTAGAGGTTTCTATTAATAGTCATAACATCAAAAATGAAATGCAATAAGGTTATTCCTCTAGTAGTAGATAAGAATCAATCGTTATTTTTTATTTTAAGTCGATTCCTCCATGTCTTCAGCAATGGTTACTAATAATAATCGAAGCGTCAAAAATCTAATGTAGAATTGTTATTCCTCAAGTATTAAATGAGAATCGATCGCTATTTTTGAATTAAAGTCAAAATGAACTGCAAATCGCAAGTGATATCTGATTAATAATAAAGGAATAAACAAATTAATATTTGGATAAAGTTCAGCAACGATCCGTTGCAGTTTATTTTTAATAATTTTTATTCTTATTTATATTTATTACTAAAGTCTAACCCAAGAATCCATTAAATTTTGAAAATGTTTTCCTTTTTCTTCCAATTAATAGTTTATTAACTTGCAGGCTTTTGACATGCGAAATAAACGGACAACGATTTCTCACTAAAATAATAATTCTCCACTAATGAAGGAATGAACTATGATCAAACATGTTTTAAATATTACTCTAGATAATTTTCATTCCAATCCTTATTCAATTATTGATTAGATAATCCGCCTACGCATCCGTAAAGTGTGTTCGTTCATTCTCTATATACTATTCTGTTTTAGTATCCGTTTATATGTTTTAGGGCAACTTGGCGTTCGGCCAAAATTGGGATCAGATTTGCAAATTGTATTCGTAGTCATTAGGAAAAATTTCCATATCCCATTACGACGATTTCTATTTGAACAATTGTTGTTTAATTTGTCAGGCTTTTCAACAGAACTTGCCGGCTTATTTTCAATTAACAATTTATTTATATTAGAATTGCCGGAATATTTGTCTAAATAGACATAGTCAATTGAATGACACAGTTGGATGTGTTTTAGTTAAATTCTCAATTAACTTGATAAGTTTTTCGCCATTTGAATTATCACTAATCATTTTTATCAATGCACCCTAAAGGCTTAATAGACTAAATTCCTATTATTACATTCAACATAAAAATAATTTTATAAAAAGTTAAAAATTATGCTCGTGTGACTTGTACACACCCAGAGGCGTAGCCACGGGGGGGGGGGGTCAGAACCCCCCCCCAAGGGCAGAGCTCATTGGATGAGTAACGGCAACGACAAACCGTTTCTTATGACAAACTAACCGTAATTAAATATATTTCATATGTTTAAACAAGAATTATGTTATATACAAGTACCCTTTTAGTCCAGTTAAATTGTTCTCTAAGGAGCCCCTCGCGGGAAAGTTTTGGGGTAGTTTTGATTTCTCGATCTTATATGTTTTTTGGTGTTCTGAATCTGAATCTGAGATTTGCTAACAAAATTTCGTGACGGGACATTGTCAAAAATGCAAAAAAACGTAATAAATCTCATTTTTTAGCGGTTTTTTGCTTATAACTCGAAAAATATCAACTTTACCTAAATAACCTTCTTTTTCAAAATGAAAGGTCATAAAATTTCCTACAAATTTCATTATTTAGAATTTTTTTCCGGCCAACCGTTCGGGCTCAAGGGCTAGTTGAAAATTGGCGTATTTTTTATGTTTCCTTAAATCCCAAAATCTCGCACTTTTTCCCCATTTTGACCATGAAGAAACACGTTTTCGACAAAGACCGCTCTATACATTTTTAAACTAGATTAAATTTGCTACAATTTAAAGATAATTTCATCTTAATATGAAAATAGTAACACGTGCCGCAATGAGGTAAAATTTTTGAAAAACTGCAAGTTTTTTAAAAAATAGCAGTTTTTCCTTCATAAAATGAAAATCACTCATCCTAGAAACTTGATTCTGATCTCATTCTCTAGGAAATTTTGTTCACTGGAACGTTTACTTGGACCACTTTTTGTTAAAATTCTTAGATTTATAGATATTCACCATTTTCCATGACGAAATTTTGTTAACAAACCTCAGATTCGGATTAAGCACACCCAAACAATAAAGGGTCGAAGAAATTACAACTAGCCCAAAACTTTCCGGGTAAAAACACAATTTAACTGGACTATTTATTTTAATAAAAAAATTCCCGCTAAATATTTTGCTTTGTGGATTGACCCCCCTCCCCCATGATAATTTTCTGGCTACCCCATTGTACACACCACGTGACTTTTGTTTAAAATTAACAACTGATTAATTTTTAATAATAATTAAATTTATACAAGGTGAGTTTCACAAAAAAATAAGCCTTTTCTTACCGAGGGGTGAACCGCGACCTAATATGCTATACACCTACTTCCACTTGTACTTCCAAATATTATCAAGTACTTCCAAATATTTCCAAGCAATTCCAAATATTTCCAAGTACTTCCAAATGTTTCCAAGTACATTCAAATATTTTCAAGTTCTTCCAAATATTTCCAAGTACTTCCGAAATACTTTCAAAGAGGTGTACACCTACTTCTAATCGCGGAGCACCCCTCGCTTCTTACTATATATACCTCCTGAATTATGAATAGTTAGTAGCCCAAAATATATATCGAGATAAAACTTTGAATATATTTGTTTTATTTGTGAAACTCACCTTGTTTAAATTTAATTAATTATTATTAAACGAGCTTTTCGTGTGTGCCTTAGGTACGCCCCCGAAGCTCGGCCCTTCAGGCTGAGTGCCCTGGCGGGCGGCGTCTCGGTCCAAAAATGTTATTCCTCTTAAAAAACCACACTCCAAATGTATACCTGTAAACTCCCGAAAATACAGTTTCTTAAAAGTTTCGCCTCATTTTCGTCCTGACACAGCTACAGAAATGAGGCTCTAGATATCAATCTGGGAGTATTTTTTTTTCTCTATAATCTATAGCATTGTGATATTTTTTGTGTGGAAATAGATTTATTTAAATAAGTGGGATCGTGTGAGGAGGAGAATTTTATTATATCATTTTTTTTTAAATTTGGGATCGACAATTCGTATAAGGCTCCAAATATTTAAAAGAGATGAGGTGTTGTTTTGACAGGCTGCTTGTCTTAAGTCGTTCAATTTTGTAAAAATCAAAAAATAAGAATAACAAAATTTAGATTTTTAAAAAGCTTAAGTTGTTTGCCATAAAAGAATTTAGTCTTTTTGATTTTAAGTCGATTCTTTCACGTTTTTCAGTAGAGGTTGCCTTTAATTGTCAAAACATCAAAAATGGAATGCAATAAGGTTATTCCTATAGTATTAGATAAGAGTCGATCGTTATTTGTGATTTTAAGCCGATTCCTCCATGGTTACCAATAATAACCGAAATGTCAAAAATCGAATGTAGAATTGTTATTCTTCTACTGTTAAATGAGAATCGATCATTATTTTTGAATTAAAGTCAATATGAACTGCAAATAGCAAGTGATATCTTTAATAATAAAGGAATAAACATATTAATATTTCAAATGAATTTGGCTAAATTTTAGCAATTATTCGTTGCAGTTTATTTAGTTAGTACCTGGAGGCACCGAGCGATGCACGGTAACACCTGACCCCCTCCCCAACCACACACCTCGCCCCCACCACTACACCCCACTCCGCCCCACCCCACCCCAACTGCGCCTCCCACCCCCAGATCCCCCACAACAGCACTCCACCTCCTGCACCCCCCACATCCATTCCCACCCCCCATCCAATTTTTGTACTTCTATCTTTTTAGTGCTCCACATATTATGTGTATATTTGTTTACTCGTACACCAATTTGACTACATTCGTTCATATTGATAAACATTATAAAAAATAAATTGGAAAATAATAATAAAAAAAAATAATCGTATAGGATCTGAAATAAAAACATAAAATTAAAAAAAATATGTGCGTCTCGGGAAGACAATTTCAAGGATAATTGTCCGGAGAAAAGAGAATTGAATATTTAATTTTAATTAGAAGAGTGGAGGAGGGTGACCAAGGAATAATTATTAATATATTTAATGTTTCTGGATTTAAAATTAATTGTTGTCTTTCAGCATAATTCAATTAGACATATTTCAAATTTGCCTGGCCGCAATTTATTCAATGAATTCTATTTATTAATACATAGCTATATATAATATATTCAATTATTTCCACACTTATAATAAAGTCTAATTCAAAAATATTCATTTTAGTAAAAGTAAAAAGGAAAGATATTTAAAATAGTTCTATAGTCCAGTGTTAAAGTGTGTGTCTCTGATGCAAGAGGTCTCAGGTTCTAATCTGGCATCCGGCGAGTCATTTTTTTTATTGAGATTTTCTTCTATCAATAATTACTTTAATTAAGAAAAAATCAATTAAGATGAATTTTGATGAGGTCCAGACCTAGCCAGATCGTTTTTTCATCCTCAAAACTTGTTATTTGATTTTGTTTCATCAAAATCGGTAGGGCCGTTTTCAAAATAGAACCAAGATACAAATAAATAAATATATATATAAATTAATAAATATACAATTTTTGCTCGTTTAATAAGAGTGGATAACTCGAGTTCTAATTGAGCTAAAAACAAGTGGTATTTGAAAATCAAAGATGTTTTTACTTTATCCAATGCAAAGCATGGGTAAAGTATTGTAATCGCTCTCGGGGCAAGCGTGGCTTCAAAGGGTCCTCAGGTAAAGACTACGGAACCCATGGACTCAATTAAAGTCACAAATTGTAGTATTCAATTAGGTTGAATTTTAGCACGTGACGGTTTTGCCAAAAATTACATGGGGTCTCGTCGAGAGGCCAAAAAGTGCGATTTTTTCATTTAGTGCGTGCGGATGGATGTATGTATGGATGGATGGATGTATGTATGGATGGATGTATGTTATCGCTTTTTTGGCCCACGATTTTTTCCACACCGTTGCACCGATTGAAATGAAATTGAAAACCTACCATTAGTTTAACAAAATGAAGCGCTGATTAGTTTTTGGTACATATCGGCCCACAAACATTAGTACTTTATTTCAGTACTTTTTTAGTTTTTTCTTTTCTCTTTTGGTAAACAACTCAAGCTTGAGTTGTTTGCCATAAAAGAATTTAGTCTTTTTGATTTTAAGTCGATTCTTCTACATTTTCAGTAGAGATTTCCATTAATAGTCAAAACATCAAAAATGGAATTCAATAAGGTTATTCCTCTAGTATTAGATAAGAATCGATCGTTATTTTTGATTTTAAGTCGTTTCCTCCATGTCTTCAGCAATGGTTACCAATAATAATCGAAACGTCAAAAACCTAATGTAGAATTGTTATTCCTCAAGTATTAGATGAGAATCGATGGCTATTTTTGATTTTAAGTCGATTCCTCTATGTCTTCAGCAATGGTTACCAATAAAAACCGAAACGTCAAAAA
Organism: Forficula auricularia; assembly: GCA_024734495.1. Taxonomy (NCBI): domain Eukaryota; kingdom Metazoa; phylum Arthropoda; class Insecta; order Dermaptera; family Forficulidae; genus Forficula; species Forficula auricularia. The sequence continues at coordinate 7,538,537 of JALMQS010000025.1, read as the reverse complement.
TCCAATGTAGAATGGTTATTCCTCGACACTTAAATGAGAATTATTTTTGAATTAATTTCAATATGAACTACAAATTGCAAGTGATATCTGATTAATAATAAAGGAACAAACATATTAATATTTCAAATGAATTTGGATAAAGTTTAGCAACGATCCGTTGCAGTTTATTTATTACGTAAACAAAATATTTTGATTTAAAATATTTCTGTTTAATATTTAATGGGACTCGAAAATAGGTCAAAATGGCATTTTTCGTCATTTTGACGTCAACTCTGACGTTTTGTAAAAAATCGGGAAATTGCATAATACGTATAATCATCATCTAAAACTCTACTGGAATCCATTGTTAGGTTTACGGGGAGAAATTTTTGTTTAGTAGTGTAGTTTTACAGAATTTTATGTTTTAAGTGTTATATTTTTATAATTGATATAATTAATTAGGAAGTTTTATAAAAAATAAAAAACGTTGTTGACCGCATTATTACCTGATTGTAGTAACCGAGGGTTCCATTTTTTAATTGAAATAGAATGTTGATATCTGGTGATTCCAGTCCCATAATTCTTTCACAGTTCAATTAACTTTGCCACAAAATTATTTCGATATACATACCCCTTGAGGGGGTGACGCTCCAAGGAGGAGGCTCCATGAATGTACTAACCAACTCTCCTCTAGTGTAAATTCTAGTCAACAAAATTAGTATTAATTAACCGAAGTGTGTATTTGACGTGGCACATTTCGTCACGTGGCGTACATTAATACATTGGTCTGTCCATCACTCAAGAGAATGTTGTTAGTTCACTAATTTCTAAATATGAAATCCCGTCGAGAATAAAAGATAAAGAGCGGATGTTGATGGATCGCGTCCATTTTTTGCCGTAAACACTCGCGGGTTCAAATTAGTAATGTCAGTGTGAAAGAGACTAGCCGATAGTAAATAGTAGCTGACGAAAAGACATGTCGATGTCGCCATGGAGACTTCCAGTCAACATGGAAATCGACTTATCGAACGAACTAACGCCCCCCGTCCCCCACTAGGCCTTTTCTAATTAGTGCAAGTTATAATATATCCAATCGAATTTTTATCCAATTCTTCATTAGAACATTTTCCTAAGTATTCAAATAGAATTATTAATTCTAACCCTTGAGTGTTTTATCATTTTAATTTTTAACCGACTTCAAAAAAGGAGGAGGTTCTCAATTCGACTGTTTTTTTTTGTGTCTATGTTACCTGATAACTTCGCCAATTGTGAACCGATTTTGAAGATTTTTTTGCATTGGTTTCAGTATAGTTTCCGATTGGTCTCGTTTTTTTTTCATTGGGATTGGACCTTTTTTGCTATGTTTGTTCAGGCATAACTTCTTTGTTTATGAACCGATTTTAATGATTCTTCTTCGATCAGTATAGCTTCAAGATAGTCAAGATACCTATTTATTTATTTTATGTATGTTCAGCGAGAACTTTTTCCCACGTGGACCGATTTCGATGATTCTTTTTTTATTGGAAAGGGGGTATCTTAAGGGTGGTCCCATATTAATTTAGTTCTGATGATAAGATCAATGAGGAAATAACGTAAATCTTCTATTCTTATGAGCAAACAATCGAAATTATAATAAATAAAATCTTTTATAAAAAAAATTTTAAAACATTGAATTTAAACGGGCAAACATTTCGAGAGAATTTCTATATTTATGAATTGAATTTTATTATCATTTTCTGATTCATTCGCCTGACGCTTTCTCTTACGAGATGCATGCAAGGTATTATATTAAGTCACTATTAATAACATCACTAAAAAGAGAAAAATAAAAATAATTTTTATAAAAAAATAAATAAACCGACTTCAAAAAACTTAAATGCAACAAATAAAATAATAATAACTCAAAATTCAAATAAAATTCACTAAAAGGTATAAAATAATTATCTTATTTAGTTACAACTAAACGACGAAATATTAACATGAAATTACTTTTTGAAGTCGGTGCCAAACATATACATTTTATGAATTGCACTTGACGGATCTTACTTAGTACGTTTGGCGGGTACGCTCGTTTATAGGTATAGTTTGTTTGGCACCGACTTCAAAAACTAATTTCTTGCCAATATTTCGTCGTTTAGTTGTAACTAAATAAGATAATTATTTTATACCTTTAAGTGGATTTTATTTTATTTTTGATCTATTATTATTTTATTTGTTGCATTTAAGTTTTTTGAAGTCGATTTTATTTTTTTATAAAAATTATTTTTAGATCAGCTTTCGTTAATAGATATATACAGATCATTAGACTAGATTTTACAATGATATAATTGAAAAAGTTTAAACAAACTTAATACAAAAGATATTTAACAAACTAAATAAAAAATCTCAAACAAGTTCACAGTTCAATACTCAATTTTGTTTGACATTTTTTTTTTTTTTTTTTTTATATATATATATATATTGTTTAATATCTTTTGTATTAAGTTTGTTTAAGCCTTGTCAATTATGTCATTGAAAAATCTAGTCTAATGGTCTGTATATATCTATTAACGAGAAAGCTGATCCTAAAAATTACCTGAAGAAGTCGAAAAATATACGACGAAACGTTTTGCAACTTTTGGAAATTTAGATTTTAATTATTTTCTCTAGTCCAACATTCCAATATCCAGCCTAATTATTTTTAAAAATGGACGATAACAATCCAAATTTGCCTAAGTATTCAAATAGAATTAGATAATTAATCTCATTTTAATTTTATCAAAAATTAATGGAATTTTCCAAAAAATTCCAAAATCTCTCGCAGAAGCGTTTTATCGCCTCCCTATTAAAATTTAAAACCTATACAAAGAAAGAAGAATAAATTAAATATTTTATTAAAATTTGAATTTTTAGTTAAATTACACATAATTAATTTTAATTATTTATTGAACATGAATAAACTTTATTATATTAAGCAAGCAATTCTTGTATATATACTCAAAAGCAAAAATAAACTGCAACGGATCGTTGCTAAACTTTATCCAAATTCATTTGAAATATTAATATGTTCTAGAGTAAAGTACTTTAAAATATAATTTTACTAAAAACTTTATTTAACCTTTTTTGTGGGTCCCAAGGTACTTAATTAGGATATTAAATTTCATCAAAATTGGTTAAGTCATTTTCAAGATATTTAGAAAAAACTAAAAAAGTACTGAAATAAAGTACTAATGTTTGTGGACCGATATGTACCAAAAACTAATCAGCGCTTCATTTTGTTAAAATACTGGTAGGTTTTCAATTTCAATTCATTCGGTGCAACGGTGTGGAAAAATTCGTGGACGAAAAAAACGATAACACACACACACACATACATCCATCCACCCGCACGCACTTCCAAAAAAAATGGCACTTTTTGGCCTCTCGGCGAGATCCCAGGTAATTTTTGGCAAAACCGTCACGTGCTAAAATTCAATCTCATTGAATACTTCAATTTGTGACCTTAATTGAGTCCATGGGTTCCGTAGTCTTTACCTGAGGACACTTTGAAGTCGCGCTTGCCGCGAGAGCGATTCCAATACTTTCTCCCATGCTTCGCATTGGATAAAGTAAAAAAACCGGCCACTTGATAATTTTTAGATAAAATGAATAAGTACAATATTAAAATAAACTGCAACGGATCGTTGCTAAACTTTATCCAAATTTATTTGAAATATTAATATGTTTGTTCCTTTATTATTAATCAGATATCACTTGCAATTTGTAGTTCATATTGACATTAATTCAAAAATAATTTCATTTAAGAGTCGAGGAATAACCATTCTACATTGGATTTTTGACGTTTCGGTTTTTATTGGTAACCATTGCTGAAGACATAGAGGAATCGACTTAAAATCAAAAATAGCCATCGATTCTCATCTAATACTTGAGGAATAACAATTCTACATTAGGTTTTTGACGTTTCGATTATTATTGGTAACCATTGCTGAAGACATGGAGGAAACGACTTAAAATCAAAAATAACGATCGATTCTTATCTAATACTAGAGGAATAACCTTATTGAATTCCATTTTTGATGTTTTGACTATTAATGGAAACCTCTACTGAAAATGTAGAAGAATCGACTTAAAAATCAAAAAGACTAAATTCTTTTATGGCAAACAACTCAAGCTTGAGTTGTTTACCAAAAGAATTTAGTCTTTTTGATTTTAAGTCGATTCTTCTACATTTTCAGTAGAGGTTTCCATTAATAGTCAAAACATCAAAAATGGAATGCAATAAGGTTATTCCTCTAGTATTAGATAAGAATTGATCGTTATTTTTGATTTTAAGTCGATTCCTCCATGTCTTCAGCAATGGTTACCAATAATAATCGAAACGTCAAAAACCTAATGTAGAATTGTTATTCCTCAAGTATTAGATGAGAATCAATCGCTATTTTTGATTTTAAGTCGATTCCTCTATGTCTTCAGCAATGGTTACCAATAAAAACCGAAAAGTCAAAAATCCAATATAGAATGATTATTCCTCAAGTACTAGATGAGAATCAATCGCTATTTTTGGTTTAAAGTCGATTTCTCTATGTCTTCAGCAATGGTTACTAATAAAAACCGAAACGTCAAAAATCCAATATAGAATGATTATTCCTCAAGTACTAGATGAGAATCAATCGCTATTTTTGGTTTAAAGTCGATTTCTCTATGTCTTCAGCAATGGTTACTAATAAAAACCGAAACGTCAAAAATCCAATATAGAATGATTATTCCTCAAGTACTAGATGAGAATCAATCGCTATTTTTGGTTTAAAGTCGATTTCTCTATGTCTTCAGCAATGGTTACCAATAAAAACCGAAACGTCAAAAATCCAATATAGAATGATTATTCCTCAAGTACTAGATGAGAATCAATCGCTATTTTTGGTTTAAAGTCGATTTCTCTATGTCTTCAGCAATGGTTACTAATAAAAACCGAAACGTCAAAAATCCAATATAGAATGATTATTCCTCAAGAACTAGATGAGAATCAATCGCTATTTTTGGTTTAAAATCGATTTCTCTGTCTTCAGCAAAGGTAACGGATAAGAAAACAACGCAGTTGCTATGGTTACTCATAAAAATTCCTCCCAAATTTTTAGCATTTCACAGAGAGAAGCCTATCCATTCTTACTTAAGCAAGGCTAAATGAGCTATATTAAAACTTTCAAATGAATAAATTTTAAAGAATTTAAAAAATTAAAAAAGTACCATCTTACTCTAGAGTAAAGTACTTTAAAATATAATTTTACTAAAAACTTTATTTAACCTTTTGTGTGGTCCCCAAGGTATTTAATTAGGATATTAAATTTCATCAAAATTGGTTAAGTCATTTTCAAGATATTTAGAAAAAACTAAAAAAGTACCGAAATAAAGTACTAATGTTTGTGGGCCGATATGTACCAAAAACTAATCAGCGCTTCATTTTGTTAAACTAATGGTAGGTTTTCAATTTCATTTCAATCGGTGCAACGGTGTGGAAAAAATCGTGGGCCAAAAAAGCGATAACATACATCCATCCATACATACATACATACATCCGCACGCACTAAATGAAAAAATCGCACTTTTTGGCCTCTCGACGAGACCCCATGTAATTTTTGGCAAAACCGTCACGTGCTAATATTCAACCTAATTGAATACTACAATTTGTGACTTTAATTGAGTCCATGGGTTCCGTAGTCTTTACCTGAGGACCCTTTGAAGCCACGCTTGCCCCGAGAGCGATTACAATACTTTACCCATGCCTTGCATTGGATAAAGTAAAAAATATTTCCATATTTTGACTAGATAGGTAATTAAAAAAATTATTTCTAAAGCGAAAATGGTATTTTAATTTTTTTTGGCTTAATAAATATAATTTTAAAAAACAGAAAATTTTAACGGCTATCTATTAAAATAAAAAAAAATCATCAATTAAAAAAATGTCTTTTTATGTCTCTTATATGAGTTTTTATACGATAAAAAAGAAGACAAAGAATAAATGATCGATTTTCATTAAATTCGTTAAAATGGTAACAGCCCATTTTAGCACATTGTTGAACAAAGAATCAAATTTAGAAGTATGTTTTTTTATGCATAGTAGAGTTAATAAATCTTAAATCTTAACTTTTTCATATTTTATTAATTTAATATCTTAAAAATAGGAAAGAAATTAACCAGACAAGCCAAATATAGAATAAAATTCGTAAAAATTAGTTTATTTTTCATATTTAAAGAGAAGTCGGCCAGAGCCGGGATTATCTAAAGTCATTCGTGGTATATGAGCTTTAATACCCAGTTCTGAATACAGTCAGGAGGGTGAGACAAGGCGGGGTTCAAACACCCCCATATAAGAGAATAGAGCGCTATGATTGGCGATATACCTTAGAAGGGGTAAAAAACGGAGAATCCTAAGAAAACGTGGCCTCCACCGAACAGCCGCCGAGGAGACACGATTGGAAATGCATAAAAGGACCAACACGAAGAAATAGAAGGATTCTCTATATTTCTCTATTATTCACTATACTTCTCTATTATTCTCTCTATTATTATATTATTCTTCTCTATTATACTATCACGCTCTTATCATTGAAATTATCGCTCTGCATCTATACACCTCATTTACATCGCTATTTTCAAATATTCACGGCGCCTACATCATTTCGATATCACGAGCATATTTCTTCTTCCTGGAGCCGTTTTTGCGGGCATTTGCATTCATCCACTTGCTAGCCCATTGATCGGCACTTATATCATTAGCACAATAGCTAATTGAACATCACGGGCAAGAATATCTGTCCGGCACTCCTGAAGACACCATCGGAGGCTTACAAAAAGGCGAGACTCCTGGAACATTACGTACTCTTCGACGTGGCAGTCTACGGAACCTGAGCGAGAGGCCACGGCACAGCTATCGCTGTTTGAATCATTTGAACCGGTCAGCGCACTTCCAGAGCAAAAGTAAATTAATCATAATTTCTTTGAACAATCTCCGTTCGCCCACTAAAGCCATCAAATTCTTCAATTCTTTCTGACTGTTAAATTCACAAAGGACCTTAATAAATCATATACTGTAAACCATATTTTTGATTATTATTTACTGTTAAGAAAATTTCCCCATTCTCCTTTGCAGCTAGAATTCATTCAATTGTTTTTATTTTTGCCTATTTAAAATTATTTTTTTTTATTATTTTTTTTTGTAAATTCATTTCATGAGATTAACTTCCGTAAAGTAAAATTTGAAACATAAGAGTAAATTCAGTAGTTTATCAAAATAGTACAACGAGATACACTGAGTTACACACCCCCACCACGTCTGAACAGGTTAGTATTCTCACAATCAGCAATATTCCCCTAAAAAGTACCCTTTAAGAGCCGATTTCCATACCCCTCTAACCATCTACCCTCCTTAACCCCATTGAATGGCGGAGGTTCCGCTGGGATTACATACCCCTCCAACCACCAACCCTCCCTAACCCCATTGAACCCCTGTACCCCCACCCCACGAACCCCACCCTCACCCCCAACCTCAACCCTACACCACCACCACCCCCTGGACCCGACCCCGTGTCCTCCACCCGCGACTCTGGATCTTCACCTGAACAACCCGCCCTCCAATCCATACCCCTCCAACACCAACCCTCCCTAACCCCATTGAATCGTTATTTTTATTTTCGATATAATATTCAGTTTCCATGAATTAATCGAAAGTGTTAACATTTTAAATTGAGTCTATTATTATTAAAAATATTTTGTTTCGGTTATTTTATGAGAAAATTTATTTTAATTCATTTTATCAAAAAATAAAAAATAAAAATTATCAAGTGGCCGGTTTTTTTTGCTGTTGAGTGTATATATATGTTCAGTGAGGCTCTAAGGTTCTAAGTCATTAGAGGTTTTTCGGGTTTCTCCGCGTGGGTTTGAGAGTTTTACTCGACGTTTCGGCTCTCATTTTGGAGCCATTTTCAAGAGAGGGTGGTCTACGTGGTCTTAACCTTGTTGTCCAAGGTTCGTTTTGGAGGGTGTCTTCCGAGTGAATTTCTTCAGTCGGAAGGTTGGGTAGATTTGGATATTTAGGAAGTTTTGGGTGTTTTGTGGTTTAAGGTGTATTACTTACATTATGGTGGCTGACGTCTCGGCTGTTGCTGTCTTGAGAATGTTGGGCACTATCGATACCGTTCACTGTCACTGTTTGCCTATATATATATATAGAATCGGTTTGTCGAAAACGGCTCTAACGACTTGGATTAAAATTTCAGGGCTAGCAGGTTTTTGGGTTGACAATTCGATCTGTCAGTCTCATCTTCGGCTAAGTTGTTTTTGATGGTTTTTTTTGTTAATGTTATTAAATAATTATTCACAGGTGGTTGTCTCTTTGTCTCGATTAAAATTATAATTACATTTTAATTCAATTTCTTTTTAATAATTAATTGTTTTTTTTTTAATTTTAAATCCCACAAAAAGATCATTACAAATATTATCATATATTCGAATTTGCCAATTTATTTAATTAAAGGAATTTGTCTATAAAATAGTTTATTAGAATTTCATTCTTTTAAAAAATCCGACATTTCGAAGGATCGTGCCTCCTTCTTCAAGATTCAAAAGGGTCAATGAAAGTTCCTCAGGGTATATTAATATTATTTTTAATTCCAATTACATTCAAAACTTTGAGGTCATTGTTACGTCTTGATGATGGCCATAGCTGATGTGCTGTAAACGTTGGTAAAAATATAAATTAAGTTTTATTACAATTTTATTTTATTTTGATTAAAAATCGACCTTTTTACCTGAATTTAAAATTAAAAATAATACTTAAAATAAGCGCCCACTATTAATTAACTAAAGAAAAATGTACTTTCTGCTTTTTATTTGATTTTGAAATAAAAGCTTGTTATTTAAAAATTTTTTCGTAGGTATATATATTTTTTATAGTAAGTCAATATCTTTTCCATTTTAATTCTCAATATACATATATCCTGAAATTATCCAACTTTTGACAAGCTGGCAGATATATTTGATCAGTGAAATTTATCCTTATTACGGAGTAACTAATTCTTCTGGATCAGGGTTGAGAATCAATTATTCTGAATAAATTGTCATGAATGCTGGACCTTTATTTGAAAATAGATTATTAACTCAAGCTGAAACGAGAGAGAAAATGAGAGATGGTCGTCCAGCATCAAACGAACCCGTGGTCTCTTTCCCTGTCCGATTCATTTATCTAGACTAAACCGAGCTTCCCTATCTCGTGGCCATAAAATTTTAAACAGATCCATTTAAATATTATAAATTAGAGTATTAACCTCGTCCGAAGGAATTTATCTAATTGCCACATTCTGTTGTAGCAGTGACAGGCTCTGTTCTCTACCTACGATCCTACGAATATAAATATCTTCGAAAAGCTATTTAGCGATATATGACAGTCATCTAAAAATAAAAAATAAAAAAATAAAAAAATTCATGAAATAATTAATGGAAAAAATAAACTTTTTCAAGGGTCATTATTTTTTACTTTCACATTTATATTTATTTTTATTTATTTATTTAGATAATTTTACGGACTAGTAGTCCACTTACAAAAAAAATAATTTTTAAGAAAAAAATAAAAACCGACTTCAAAAATTAAATGCAACAAATAAAATACACTAAAAGGTATAAAATAATTATTATCTTATTTAGATACAACTAAACGACGAAATATTAACATGAAATTACTTTTTTAAGTCGGTGCCAAACAAACTATACCTATAAGCGAGCGTACCCGCCAAACGTACTAAGTAAGATCCGTCAAGAGCGATTCATAAAAGGTATATGCTTGGCACCGACTTCAAAAAGTAATTTCATGTTAATATTTCGTCGTTTAGTTGTAACTAAATAAGATAATAATTATTTTATACCTTTTAGTGTATTTTATTTGTTGCATTTAATTTTTTGAAGTCGGTTTTATTTTTTTCTTAAAAATTATTTTTATTTTTCTCTTTTTAGTGATGTTATTAATAGTGATCATATCATTAGAACTTGACCAAATTAATATGACACCATCCCTAAGACACCCCCTTTCAGATAAAAAAAGAACCATCGAAATCGGTTCATAAACAAAGAGGTTAGGTCTAAACAAAACTAATATATATATATATATTATAAATAAATATATTGATATAGAGAAAACGATATGCAAATATTGGTATTTCATCATATTTATGGGTAGGTACATGCCAATCTACACATAAATTAAAAAAAAAACCCCACAAAATTCCAAAATTTACCAAGTATTTACTAAAAATGTTTCTTTCAGCCTTGAATTTAGAGGTTTTGATTAAAAAGTTAGACTAACTTAGAATTTCTAAAATTAATTTTTAAATATTCCAGCGCAGTTGCAGACCCCAAAGATCGAAAATAATTTTCTCTTCACCGGGGCGCGGCCACAACGAGGCCGTCTAATCCTTTTGTCTATAATAAAAATAATCTTTTCTTCGTTCCCTAAATTTAAATTTGTTATTAATTGTCTTTACACGGCCTCGTTGTGGTCGCGCCCCGGGTGAAGAGAAAATTATTTTCGATCTTTGGGGTCTGCGATCGATTGGGAGGCGCTGGAATATTTAATTATTTAATTAATGAATCAAGGCCTACGCTGCAAAAAATGAACTAGGAGAGGATTAAAAAAAGAAATTCCATAATTCATATAGACAATAGGTATTAGTTTGGGTTCATGGATCAGTAGCTTAGTGGATATAGGAGCTAAAGCTCTTATGACAAAGCATTGCAGTACACATGCAAAGATCCCGGGTTCGAGCCCCGGCTGATCCTTTTGTTTATAATAAAAATAATCTTTTCTTCGTTCCCTAAATTTAAAAATTTAATTTTTAATATTTTTGTGGTAGTTTAAATTTAATATTTTAAACTTTGTCCCTACTCAAATTATTTGGAACGTTAGAAATGCAGACCAATCAATATATTATTAAACGAGGGGTGAACCGCCAGCTAATATATGCTGTAAACCTACTTCCTCTGCTCTGTTCTTTTCACGATGGAGGGGCCAGCCCATACTGGCTTTTAGGGGATCCACCTTCTGGTGTATCTCCTTCTCACATCAATATCATTAAAAAAAAAAAAGGTTCTCTATTCGACTGATTTTTTTTTGTGCCTATGTTACCTCATATCTCCGCCAATTGTCAAACGATTTTAAAAATTTTTTTGCATTGGGTCCAGTCTAGCCTTCGATTGGTCCCATTTTTTTTCGTTTTTTTTCATAGGTATTAGACCTTTTTTATTAGGTTTGTTTAGACCTAACCTCTTTGTTTATGAACCGATTTCGATGGTTCTTTTTTTATCCAAAAGGGGTGTCTTAGGGATGGTGTCATATTAATGTGGTCAAGTTCTGATGATATCATCACTATTAATAACATCACTAAAAAGAGAACAATAAAAATAATTTTTAAGAAAAAAATAAAAACCGACTTCAAAAATTAAATGCAACAAATAAAATACACTAAAAGGTATAAAATAATTATTATCTTATTTAGTTACAACTAAACGACGAAATATTAACATGAAATTACTTTTTGAAGTTGGTGCCAAACATATACCTTTTATGAAACGCACTCGACGGATCTTACTTAGTACGTTTGGTGGGTACGCTCGCTTATAGGTATAGTTTTTTTGGCACCGACTTCAAAAAGTAATTTCATGATAATATTTCGTCGTTTAGTTGTAACTAAATAAGATAATAATTATTTTATACCTTTTAGTGTATTTTATTTGTTGCATTTAATTTTTTGAAGTCGGTTTTTATTTTTTTCTTAAAAATTATTTTTATGTTTTATGGACTTACCGCATTGGCTTCGATGTATATATATTCTTTCATTATTTTTTATTTATTTTTATATTTAATCTTTCAAAAATATCGGAAATAATTAATTTTCCTTTTGGTGAATGGAAGGTTGATCACCGAGCCAATTTTTCAATTTTTTTTTTTTTTGCAATATTTATCTATACCTAGGTATATATATGGATATTCATTCATATTCATAAGCTGTAGTGGCACGGCAACATTTTCAATTTAGAGTAGAAGATGAAAAAGGATAAGGGATAGGGATGGAAGAAGAGAGATAATATCATCCCCTTAATATGTATGAGTGCTGGGGTGTAAAAATTCAGATTTTATCAGAGATTTATACTTTACTACTGATCTTTATTTATTTAAACATCTATTGAATTAAATTAATGTCTGATTGTGGAGAAAGTGTTAATCCAATTCTATGATTAATGGAAAATGGGATCTTACTGAAATGTCAAATATTATTATGTAACTTTTTTACTTTATCCAATGCGAAGCATGGGTAAAGTATTGTAATCGGTCTCGCGGCAACCGCCACTTCAAAGGGTCCTCAGGTAAAGACTACGGAACCCATGATCTCAATTAAAGTCACAAATTGTAGTACCACGAGACGGTTTTGCCAAAAATTACATGTGGTCTCGTTCAGAGGCCAAAAGCGCATCATCATTTAGTCTGTGCGGATGTATGAATGTATGTTATCGTTTTTTTCTGTCCACGATTTTTTCCACCCCGTTGCACCGATTAAAATGAAATTGAAAACCTACCATTAGTTTAACAAAATGAAGCGCTGATTAGTTTTTTATACAAATCGACCAACATACATTAGTATTTTATTTCAGTACTTTTTTAGTTTTTTCTAAATATCTTGAAAATTACATGACCAATATTGATGAAATTTAATATGCTAATTAAGGACCTTAGGGGCCACAAAAAATGTTAAATAAAGTTTTTAGTAAAATTATATTTTGAAGTACTTGACTCTAGAGTAGGATAGTACATTTTTTAATTTTTTATTATTTTATATTTTTTAAAATTACCGAAAAGAACTTTAAACCTCTATATCTATCTAAATAATGGTCTTAGGGCTTACAAACAATCGAATTTTTAAAATTTTTTTAAAATTACCGATAAATCTTTAAACCTTTATTTCTCCCTAAATAATGGTCTTAGAAATTAAAAACAATCGAATTTTTATGACATTGCCCTTCTAGGAAGCAATAAAAAAGAATTAGAGGACGCCCTGAATGGAATTAACCAAATCCTAATAGAAGAAATCAAAATGAAAATAAACAAGAATAAAACCAAGGTCCTAGTATGTACAAAAAAAGAACAAACGAGACAGGAATGCATCAAAATTAACCCAGAAAACCTAGAAGGAGTTAAGGAATTCCGCTACCTAGGAAGTAAAATAACATGGGATGGGAGGAGCAAAAACGAAATTAAATCAAGAATTGCCCAAGCAAAAATGGGGTTTAATTCAAAACAAAAACTACTATACTCCTCCTCAATCAGCTTAGAAAACAGGAAGTTGCTATTGAAGACATATGTATGGAGCATAGCCATGTACGGGTGTGAAACCTGGACAATTAGAGAAGCGGAGAGAAAGAGATTAGAGGCTTTCGAAATGTGGTGCTACAGAAGAATGATGAATATCAAATGGATGGATAAAATTACAAATGAAGAAGTTCTTGGAAGAATCGGAGAAAGAAGAACCTTGTGGAAGAGTCTGAAGAAGAGAAGAGGTCAGATGATGGGGCACACACTGAGACATGGGGGACTGCTTAGGGATATCTTGGAGGGGAGGGGGAAAGAAAAGGGGAAGGGAAATATATATATAAAGTTCCTTTATATTTCCCCCATTAGATCTAAGAATGTGGAACGCTCCTTTTCATCGTATAAATCAATTTTAAGTGACCGTAGACATAATAACCTTAAGATAATTTAGAAAAATACTTGTAAACATAACTTATTTATATTACAATCAAATATTAATTATTTTTGAGATCCTTTGTTAATTATTTCTTTATTATTTTATTTATTTATTTTTTTAATGGCCTTCGGGAACTATCGCCCATTTTGGCCATTGCGTGTTCGTGTGGGTGTGTTGAAGTGTGTGTAAATTAGTGTAGGGATCAGATTATAAACGGATAAATATTTTGCATTATTTTATTAGTTTATTATTTGTACGTCAATAAGAAAAGCTTGATAATATAAAAAAATAAAAGCAATACAATACAATCGTGTCTGTTAAATAAAACTGCCACTCCGTATTTTTTCGATCACATTTTTGAAACATTATTATATTTATTATGTTGAGCACCTATTATTTATTTGAGATTAAAGATTTTTTAATATATTAAATATAATGAGAATTTTGTGAAATTTTTTACTCAATAAAAGTACATATTTGACACTTGGTGTCTATAGCTTACTTTATTATTTTATTTATTTCATAGCACTCCTTCAAATATATAGTCTTTATGTCTTCAATTTTAATTTTTTAGTGCATAAAAAATTATTTTGCCAATTTTTACTGCATATTACTTGCATATTTCAGCCTTTTTAACTGCATATTTTGGCAGTATTTACTGCATAAAAATCCGGTCTCTACCTATGATCCGGCTCTGTGGTACGGTCATTTAGGGTAACTATGCCTTATTTTGGGAGTTTTTTTCAATTGAAAGTTTTTGTTTTTGCCGAAAGAAGCAGAGTTGTTAGATTCATAAAGAGAAACAAAGAGGTTGTCCTCTGCTTGATGCAAGTGGACATACACACATATATATCGAGATGATATATCTGTGTATATATTGTTTATTTGTTTGAGACTATAGTTTCGATGACTTGGTCTTCATCATCAGTCTTTCTTCAGTTATAAATGTTTTTCATGGAGTCAATATCATATGGATATTGAAAACTTGGTGTTCCATCGCCACTGGTGGTCGGCTAGAACTAATAAAGACATTCTCTTTATCTAGTTTACAAATAGTAATCTGCTTAAGATGTTTGCTAACAAAAGATAAAATAAAAATAAAAACCCTTCAATTGTCAGCCTTTCTAAGGAGAAAGGAGAAAGGGAAACATATTGTTATATTTGAATGTGAACCTAAGAGAATGTCTTTATTAGTTCCTAGCCGACCACCAATGACGATGGAACACCAAGTTTTCAATATACATATGATATTGACTCCATGAAAAACATTTATAATTGAAGAAAGACTGATGATGAAGACCAAGTCTTCGAAACTATAGTCTCAAACAAATAAATAATATATATACAGATATATCATCTCGATATATATGTGTGTATGTTTATTCGCATCAAGCAGAGGACAACCTCTTTGTTTCTCTTTGTGAGTTTTTTCAACCTTCCCAAATCAGAGAAATAAAGTCCGATTTATTCCAAGTTTGTTTTATGATATTTGTTGAACTATTGTCTATTGCAGATCTTTTTCAGTCAAATCAAATTCACTAATATTTAGGTTGCTGCAGTGCAAAAAGTAAAATTATTCAACCTATCCAAATTAGGCGTATATGTTCCTAACTTAAGGAAGTTTCATTTTCCCATATAAACTATAATGAAAATAACATTTAAACAATATTTTAATAGGAACAACAGTATCAATTATTTATTCTTGAAAAGTAGATTACCTTTAAAATTAAAAAGTCTTGGACATTATTTAATTTTAAAAATGTGTATCCTTAAACCTAACAATGTATTCCAGTAGAGGTTTATATGCTGATTATCATGCAATTTCCCAATTTTTGCAACAGATGTCAGAGTTTTAAGATATTATCTGGCAAAACGAAGAAAAAGACCACTTTGGCCTATTTTCGAGTCCCATTAGATATTAAACAGCAATAATTGAAATAAAAATATTTTGTTGAGTTAATAGAAATAAGCTTCCTTTTTGATTTTCAAATTACCACTTGTTTTTAGCTCAATTAAAACTCGAGTCACAGCTAAAAAAACCAAGGGGTGAACCGCTATTGAAATTAGGTGTACATGTCTTTGGAATTATGTGGAATTATTTTGGAATTCATTAGATAATGCCCCTTCATCTAGTGTCTTCTACTTAGAAATGAATGTGAAAGTGGAAGAAGATGTACACGATATTAGGTCGCGGTTCACCCCTCCTAAAAACTAAGACCATATATTTTTATCTATGTTTATTATCCTTTATAATCACTTAGTTTTAGTTTTTTAGTTACAACTTGAGTTCTAATTGAGCTAAAAACAAGTTTAATTGAAATTTGAAAATCAAAGATAAAGCTGTCGTTTTGACAATAACATCTCAAAACTCTGGCCTATTGTAAAAAATCGGAAAATTCCTTGATAATCAGCCAACAGAATATAACAAAAGGACTAGTGTAGGATTTCAACTCTATTTCTTGAAATCGTTTTTGTGTTAAATAAATGTTTTTATAATGAGAAAAAATTATCTCAATATTCTTTTTATTAATATTATCAAAACAAAGAGAGGGGTCAGTAGCGCAATCGGTTAAATCACCAACTTTTCTAATCCGATTAGAAGAACATCAACCTAGACTTCATCAGTTCGATCCCAGCAAGAAGCAAAGTAAATTTATTTGAAAATAATAAAAAACCGGCCCCTCGGCTCCAGAAACTGACAATCTCTGGTTCTCTACGCGCATGCGCAGGACAAAATTTCGTAACAATCAACCATGAATCGTGAGAGGCAAAAACAAGATTACCCCAGGTGGTAACCAATCCACCCACCCTCGAGTGGCAACTGGGCATTCAGATTCTGCGTGACCCGGACCATCACGAAGTCAAGGAAGAAACAATAGAAGAATAAGGCCAAAAATCCATACATATCTGGGCACCTTTAACATCAACATATTCATCCGGCCAGGAAAAACTACATAGCCTGACCATGGAACTCGTTCCGAAAAGAAAGAGGCGTGGAAGATCCTAAGGGTCCAAACGCAACAAATAATAATAATAATTAAAACAAAGATTTTTATTCGAAATTAACCTCCATTATTAACAATTTTTTAATTAAAAAATTTAGAAGGCAGACGTCACTCTGCAGAAAATACAAAGGATTTTTTCGTAGATCAACCAGATAGATAAGCTATTCTGAAACTCCCTTAAAAGGCGTAGTTACCCTATACCTATATTATGACATGGCCTTTGAAATATCAATAGAATCAATCAAAAAATGATGTTTTCTAGCATTTTTGAACTGGATATTCCGAAGCTGGACAGTCCAAAATCTAATCAGGTCTCCAATTCAAAAAATACAAACATTTTAACACAAGAACAAACTTTCTTACGACTCTTCCAGCTATCGTGAGTATCGAAATCCAGGCACATAGGCACAAAAACAAATAATGATTGAAAATGACGTTTTTACCCATTTTAGTCATGTTTAAGCACATTGAGTAAATATTTTCTATTTTTTTTCGTTTTTCAATAGCCTGCCTTCCGAGTAATTTTTTGTTCATTTTTTGCATTAGAAATACAAGGTTGATGAATTAATCGTATATTTGAATTTGTCTCTGAGTAAACATTGCGTAGAAAAGACAAACAACATAATTAAAGTCTTAAGCACAATAGAATTAGAAACTCAAACAGACAATTTTAAATAAACACACACACACACACACACATACAAATATACAGCTTGTTGGATTAAATAGCGAATTCTAAGCCAGTGTTTAAAAAAGGGGAAGGGAAAGATCTTTGTGTTTTAAGAGTAGGTATACATATAAAATTACGGTGAATAATAAGGTTGTTTTCTCAGTTAGAATAATTTTTTATCATTCTTATTTTTTTGTTTCAAGTCACTAATCCCATCAATTTATGGTTTTTAGCACTTGGTGTAATAGTTGGCAATTAAATGAAACACGTTATTTATTTGAATCACAGGTTTATTCACTCGTGTCCTATATCAAGCTGCCCGCCTGGTTCAGGGCAGACCTCAGCTCTCTCCACATGTCTGTCCTTGCGCATGCGCATATATTACATCTTCTCTCTTTTTTTTTTTTTTTTTTTTTTTATACAATGTAATACCCATATAATATAATTATTGTTACAATTTAAATATTACTTATTTACAATATATACAATTTAATACCACTATGAAATATAGTTACAATTTTATTTACTTATTAATAACAACATTTAACAAAACTTCCAAAAATAAATTTTTCGTAATGCTATTGGCATAGAACTTAATTTACCAAAAAAATTATATAATTTCAATTAATATACCTTATTAATTACCAATTAACATCGATCACTTTATATATATTCTAAGCGTTCAGGTGGATTTACCACCCTTCCACTCCTGGTTATTACTTTCTCAGTAACTTTGACGGGAGGATTTATAATCAGAATTATCAAACTCCTTCACTTTATCCTCGTCCTCTATTAAAGCGTATGGGACGTCTATGGCCCTACTTAATTTTTTTAAGTCTTTTCTATTTCTTCTAAATAAAAATCCTCGATCATCCTTTATTATATACGACCTAGGAGCAGAATGCAATTCAACTACCTTTCCTGGTAACCAGCATTTTCTTCTATGATTCCAAACGCCAACTGGATCATTTATTTTGATCTCCGGTAATGGCTTGGTATTTCTATTGAAATAAAATTTTTGCTTATTCATTTTTTCATTCAGTTTTTCTTTAACATCCAGTAATTTAGGTTTAAGCAACTGTTCACAAATGGGTACCTTTGTTTTTAACATTCTATTAAAAACAGCTCTGGGAGAAAAACCTAATTGTTTCAATGGACTATTTCTATATTGCATTATGCTTACAAACATATCTTTACCCTCTTCCACTGATTTTTCACAATGTTCTAGCAATTTCAACGCCCTTTTCTGCTAAACCATTCGATCTCGGATAATTTGGACTCCTGAATATAAAATCAAAATTCCACTCCTTAGCGAAATCTTTCAACAACGAGCTATTAAAAGGTACGATTATCACTCAAAACAATGTCTGACACTCCATATTTTGAAAAAATTGATTTTAAACTTCATGATCAGTTCACTAAAGATTTATCTTCTTCAATAACACTAACTCGAGCCAATTTGAATATGCATCATACAATACCGATATGAATGATTGTAGATGGAAAAATGTCGCAGCTAACTCTTCTGCTAGGTCTATCAGGCAATGGATACGGCCTAAGTGGCTCATTACTATTTTTCTTGAAAATTTTTCACAAATTCTACATTTCCCTATATATCTTTCAATATCTTTATAAATTCTGGCACAATACATACAGCTGACGTGCTCTATTTTTCGTTTTTTCCATTCCAACATGGCCTTCATGTAATAGCATCAAGACTTTTTCCCTCAAATTTTTGGAACGATTACTTTAAGTCCTAAAAATACAAGCCCTTGTGTCACTGACAACTCATTCCTGCATTTCCAATAGACTGATAAATATGAAGGGATTTTTTTCTTATCTGATGGCCAACCTTCTTCCAAATATTTTATTAATTCATAGAGCTCCTTATCATTAATAGTTTCCTTCTTAAATTCTATTTTTCTCTTCTGACATTGCCATTTAGTGTTAATAATGAATTAATACTTAATTCAATTTCTTCACTCCAGTCACTATTTTCTTCTCCTAATGAAGCCTCTCGACAGTGTGTCTGCCACTTACTATGTCTATCCCTTTTTCATATTTTAGCGTTAGATTATAGGGGATTATTTTCATCAGCATCCTTTGCAACCTAGGAGTTAATTTTTCTAAATTTTTAAGCATACAATTAATTAAAGGTTTGTGATCTGTATTTATTAAAATATTTTTATGACCATAAATAGAACGTATGAAATTTTTGACAAGCAAAAACTACCCCTAGAAATTCTTTCTCGATCTGAGCATATCGTTGCTCACTCTTGTTTAAACTTCTTGATATAAAAGCAATTGGTTTGTTATTTTGGAATAAACACGCCCCTAGTCCATTTTGGGAAGCATCTGTTTGTATTACCACTGGTTCTTTTGGATTAAAAATCCCAAGCACTGGCGCCTTAATAATCAGTTCTTTAATTCTTCAAATGAATTTTCACATTCTTTAGTCCATGCATATTTAGCCTTATCCCTAGTAAGTTCTCTAAGGGGAGCTGTTACAGCTGACAAATTTGGAATATATTTAGAGAGATATTTTGCCATTCCCAATAGTCTAAGTACTTCATTTTTATCTTTAGGCTCTGGGAAATGTGTAATTGCACTAACATAATCCTTATCTGTTGATACTCCTTCACAAGAAAATATTTGACCCATAAACTTGACTTGTTGTTTTTTATATTGAATTTTATCTGGATTAAATTTAATATTATTTTTCAGCGCCACGTTTAACACAGCTTTTACTCTTTCATCATGTTCTTTTTCTGTATTCCCTGTAATTATAATATCGTCAAAATACACATTGACTCCCGGAATATCTCCAAAAAGATCATAATTTAATTTTGGAATACTTCACAACAGCTAGTTAATCCAAACGGCAATCTTAAAAATTGATACCTCCCAAACGGAGATGTAAAGGTACACAAATCAGAACTTTCTTCATCTATCGGAATTTGAGATATCCATCTTTCATGTCCAACACCGTAAAAAATTTATTTTTTCCCAATTTAATCGCAATATCATCAATCGTTGGAATTAAATAATGCTCTCTCCGAATTGCTTTATTTATATCTCTACTATCAATGCAGTAATCTTAAGTCCCCATTGACCTTTTCTATTATTACTAATGGATTTGAACCATTCTGTTGGCTAGTCACTTCTTCAATAACTTCCATTTTTTCCAACTCATTTAATTTATTTTTAAGCCTTTCGTGCAAAGCTAACGGAACTTCTTCGAATGGGATGAATTTTCGGAACAATCGATTTATCTACAGTGATATGATGTATCTGAGGAAACTTTCCTAATCCTTTGAAAACATCACTATAATAAGTCTTAAGGTCTTCCAACGTTTTAAAATGATCTAAATTAACGCTATCTGTTCTTTTTATCAAACCTAACTCTACACAAGCTTCCAGACCCAAAAGAGGGGTCTCTAAACTTTCAATCACAACGAATCGTACTACACATTTATTAGACTGAGATTCACAAATTAAATCAACCTCACCCATAGGTTTCCACTTAAATTTTGAATTTCCATATGAGTGCAAAGATACGTTAGTATTTTTTATAACATTTTTAGATAACTTTAATTTTTCAAAAATATGTATCGGTAAACACGACACTTCCGCTCCAGAATCCAACTTAAATTCTATTTCACAGTTATTATTAACTAAAATAATTTTCCTCCACACTTTGTCTCTCGAATAACGCTTATCATTAAATGTTTCCTTATTATTTAAAATAGTGTCTATAAAATAATCCTTATTATTTTTTTCTAAATTACACTCCACTATGTCTACCTTTTCCCCACATACCCGCGAGAAATGCCCTTTTCCATCACACTTCCAACACTTACTATTAAATGCTGGACACTTCCGGAATTCACAATAAGAGCCGCATCTCCAGCAGCTGTTTCTCTTCCTTCCTTGGCCGTTCCGATCGGTAGTTGTAGAGGCGCCCCTATTTCTTGACTCTTGACTAGTTGACTTTGTCCTTTTATAACCCGGAAGATTGGATTGAAAACTACTGCATAATTCTACCACCTCCTCTTCTTGATTTGTTATTTTCTTTAAATGCACTTTCGTAGACTCAATCGATTTGCTGAGCCTAATGGCGTCCTCAAGAGACAATTTCGACTCTCGAAGAAGCCTTTCTTGGATTTGCTTATCCCGTACACCCAAAACCAGTCTATCTCTAACCATCTCCTCCGGTTTATCGAAGTCACACGATTTCACTTTTGTCTTTAAAGTTAAAATAAATGCATCTATACTCTGCCCCACTTCTTGTACAATACTATTAAATTCAAATCGTTCGAAAATTACGTTTTCTTTAGGCGCACAATATTCCTCAAATAATTGGAGCACAACTTTGTATTTATCTTCTTGGTCCTTTTTTATTTTGAATGTATTATACAACTCCAAACCTTCGTCTCCAATACAATTGAGGAATATAGCCAATTTTTTCTTCCGTTCGCGTCTTCTTTATCACTGGCTTCTAAAAAATTTCGAACTTTTGTTTGAATTTGTTCCAATTGGATGCAATGTTCCCTTCTAAACTCAAGGGAGCCGGCGGCTTGAACATCTCTCTATCCATTTTTAACACCTGACACCATGTAATAGTTGGCAATTAAATGAAACACGTTATTTATTTGAATCACAGGTTTATTCACTCGTGTCCTATATCAAGCTGCCCGCCTGGTTCAGGGCAGACCTCAGCTCTCTCCACATGTCTGTCCTTGCGCATGCGCATATATTACACTTGGATGATGAAATTGGTAGATACTAAAAATTAGTTTAATATAGGCTTAACCAGAGTTCTCAAACTAAGCCCGCGGGCCAAAACCGGCCCTTGAAAGTTATCCATCCGGCCCGCGGCTACTACTAGGTGTGGCGGTTAATAATGTCCTTTTTCGTCATGAGGAAAACACTAATTGTCCTCCAGGTCAGCATCCGCAAACTTTTTCCGGCTGTCCAGGCCGTTCCTCGTCGTTCACATCAAAATCACCACTTCGAAACCGTACAAACAGATGGAGCATGGTCCCCATAAACTCCTCGAGAATACGAGCCGTTTCCGCACCAAATTTCTTCATTAAAAAATAGTGCAACATCACCTCCCGCAAATGCTCTTTTTCGGCACAAAATCCGCCATGTTTACAAGCCTATATCTCATACACAAATGAACCGAATGTTGACATGTTATATGCCGTTTGAAAGGTGATTACCAACACTATAAAACCAAAAAAATATTTGGATGAGTTTGGTGGAAAAATACCGAAATGCCATCTGTTAGAAAAAAGGACATTATTAACCGCCAAACCTAGTACAGAATTTTTTTTTTCATAAAATAAAATTGAATGTAAGGGCTAAAAATCTTAGCTGCATGCAAAATTAGTTTCGAGGATCGAATTGTCGTGTTTATATTATTTATTTATTTGTTTAAAACTCATTCAGGGTGTCCCGAAACACAACGATAAACCGTGAACAGGGGATAGGCCAGTTTATGACGGTCCTGAGCATACAATTTTTTTTCAATAAAAGTCTCATATAGTTTTCGAGTTATAGGCATTTTTTTTGAAAATGATGAAAATCGCTACCCTGGCCGAAATATCGAGATTATGTGACTAAAAATTTACATATTTTATTATTCTAATTTTTGTTGAGCAATCCTGAATAATCCTGCTATTGATCAGAATTCAACTACTATGCTTTTGGAGAGAAAAATCTTTTTTCCGGACTTATGTTTTAAAAATTTTCATTAGCTAACTTTGAATCATTTTTAATGTAAAAAAGTCTAGTAAACAAGCATGGCAAGTTATTTATAAAATTGACCCAAAAATTTCAAAATGGTACAGGACTTTGTACTTACTTCTTTAGAAAAAAATATTGATATTTTTTTTTGGTAAAATTAGCTAATATAAAAACATATTTTGTTACTAGTTTTTTTATTTAATATGTTATTCAATTATGTCGCATCTTAATTGATCTATTATAGACATTAATACTATAATATCTATTAATAATGCCATTAATAGCCAAAGATTAGTTCAATTAGTATGCGACATAATTAAATAACATACTATATACAGGGTGGTCCCGAATTCATGGTACAAACGTTAATGGTAGGTACAGGACATTGTAACAATGAGTTATTGTATAGGAATGTATAGTGTAATAAGTATATGTAATATGTATATGTATGTATAGTGTAATAGTAATATAGTGTATAATGTATGTATAATGTATAGCCGTTATTTCCCCTGTTTACGCCTCACCGCGTCACTTGCGACTATACATTCCTATACAATAACTCATTGTTACAATGTCCTGTACCTACCATTAACGTTTGTACCATGAATTCGGGACCATTAATTGAAATTAATTAAATTAATTGAACCGCGTAAATTTGAATAATTTCCATGATTCAGCCTGCGAATTTTTTGCAGTTCATAAATCATTTCATTATTTTTGTTTTGAAAAGAAAAAATGAAATTTGGCATCTGGAAGGATTAATTAATTTCAAAATAAATATGGAACTAAGTTCGTTAAAAATAAAATGTTTATACTATATATATTTGTCTAGATTAATTTGCCGCAACGCTGACGTAATGCTGCCGAGAGAGAGCGCCATCGGTATATTTGCGGCAAATTTGAAATATAATCGTGATTTGGGACTCAAATTTCGAAATGAAAGATTCCAATTGATTTTAAATTAAGAAACATTAAATATATTGATAAT
The DNA here is from genome assembly GCA_024734495.1 of Forficula auricularia. Taxonomy (NCBI): domain Eukaryota; kingdom Metazoa; phylum Arthropoda; class Insecta; order Dermaptera; family Forficulidae; genus Forficula; species Forficula auricularia. Next base: position 7,514,381 of record JALMQS010000025.1, on the reverse strand, counting down.
TATTACCCCCCCCCCCTTCACCACTCAAAAATTAAATATTCAATTCTCTTTTCTTTGCGCACAGAAAAAGAAATCAATCACATCTTATTTGAGTTATAATAGGTGTACAACTTTGCTTCCGCCGTTTCGCAATAGATGGCTGTAGCGGTAAGGGTTAGTCGAAATAAATAGATCGTAGATGTCATACAATAAGCTTAGGTATTTGTAAACATAACCCCATCGAAATATTAGTCGATTTGTGTCTGCATCATAAAGTTATTCTCGATTAAACATGTCAGCTTACGAGCCAAATTCTCGTCATTTGCGGGAGGTTTTAATTTTCTGCTTTAATATGAAGAAATCTGCGGCTGAGGCTCATCGAATGCTCTCAAATACCTATGGTGAGGCCGCTATTAGTGAAAGAACGTGCCAAGAGTGGTTTCAACGCTTCAAGAACGGTGATTTTGACGTCGAAGACCAGCATGGCGGTGGAAGAGAGAAGGTTTTCAAAGATGCAGAATTGGAGGCATTACTTGATCAAGACTCGTGTCAAACGCAACAAGAATTGGCAGGATCATTGGGAGTGACGCAACAAGCCATTTCAAAACGCCTAAAAGTAATGGGAATGATTCAGAAACAAGGAAATTGGGTGCCGTACGAGTTGAAGCCGAGAGATGTTGAACGGCGTTTGTTTGCTTGTGAACAGCTGCTTGCAAGGCAAAGACGGAAGGGATTTCTGCATCGCATTGTGACTGGGGACGAAAAATGGGTTCATTACGATAATCCCAAGCGCAGAAAATCATGGGGATATCCCGGCCATGCTTCCACGTCGACGGCCAAACCGAATATTCACGGTTCCAAGGTCATGCTCAGTATTTGGTGGGACCAGCTCGGCGTAGTGTATTATGAGTTGTTAAAACCGACTGAAACAATCACAGGCGATCGTTATCGAACGCAATTAATGCGTTTGAGCCGAGCATTGAAAGACAAACGGCCGAAATACAACGAGAGACAAGATAAAGTGATTTTACAGCATGACAATGCTCGACCCCATGTTGCGAAAGTGGTCAAAACTAACTTGGAAACATTGAAATGGGAAGTTCTACCCCACCCGCCGTATTCTCCAGGCGTTGCTCCCTCGGACTATCACTTGTTTCGATCAATGGCACACGGCCTGGCTGACCAGCACTTCCGGTCTTATGAAAAAGTGAAAAATTGGATCGATCGTGGATCGCTTCAAAAGATGACCAGTTTTTTCAACGCGGGATTCGTACGCTGCCCGAAAGATGGGAGAAAGTAGTGGCCAGTGATGGACAATACTTTGAATCATAAATGTATAACCAGTTTTTTACAATAAAGCCTTGAATTTCGGAAAAAAACGGCGGAAGCAAAGCTGTACACCCTTTATATTATTTGTTTATTTTTTAATAATTTGCCACTTTTTTATAATTTTTTAAAAATCTAAATTTTGTTTTCTTATTTTTTGATTTTTACAAAATTAAACGACTTAAGACACGCATGCCCATATGAGTTTCTCATGGCAATACTGGAGGGAGCAGCCTGTCATACAAACAACACCTGATCTCTTTTAAATATTTGGAACCTTATATCGATTATCGATCCCAAATTTAAAAAAAATGATATAATATAATTCTCCTCCTCACACGATACCACTTATTTAAATAAATCTATTTCCACACAAAAAATATCACAATGCTGTAGATTATAGAGAAAAAATACTTCCAGATTCATATCTAGAGCCTCATTTCTGAAGCTGTGTGAGCTTTTAAAAGACTATATATTTTCGGGTGTTTACAGGTATACATTTGGAGTGTGGTTTTTTAAGAGGAATAAAATTTTTGTACCGAGACGCTGCCCGCCAGGGCACCAGCCCGGAAAAGCTCGTATGAAATAACAAAACACTTTCAAAATATGTTTTTAAGTTAGCTAATTTTGGAAAAAAAAATATTAATATTTTTTTTTCTAAAGAAGTACCTAAGTACAAAGTGCTGTACCATTTTGAAATCTTGACCAAATGAGCCAATTTTTTAAACAGTTTGCCATGCTTGTTTACTAGATTTTTTTACATTAAAGATGATTCAAATTAGCTGATGATAATTTTTTATAACATAAGTCTGGCAAAAATATGTTTTTTCTCCAAAAGTATAGTACTTGGTGCCGCTCACTGCAGCTGGGAATATTAATTTTAATATTAAGAAAATAAAAAATTAATTTTCGATAAGAAAATGGACTGTATGTAGTTTTTAATGGAATTTAATATAAATTTTTGGTTTATAAAATATGAATTTTTAAAATTGAATACAAATAATTGATGTTATGAATAACTTAAAACTATAAATACAGATAAAAGGTTTAAAAAATGAATGTTAAAAATTCAGCTAATTGCAAAATACAAATATGCGCAAAAATATACGCCAATTTTTATATATATAAATTATATATATAAATTAAAATAATAATGCAAGTAATTCTACTTAAGATGAAGAAAATGGACGAAATGCTCCTCGTTCACTTGGACTCCTTATCCAATCAAGTAATATTTTGGTTTTCAATAAACCTTGGAGAATTCTTGGAGAATTCTTGGAGGGACTTGAGAAACCAGTTCAATTTTATTAAAAATTAATCAAATAACGCCAATCGCGTTTTTTGCCCAAATTATTAAATATATAGCCAGATAACCGTGAAGCGTTCAACACAATTTAATCTAATGTTTAGTTGGTTGTAAATCAACTAAACAAATAGAAAAATTCTAATCAATCTCAATTGATGTAAAAATAAATAAATATATGCTTACGATCTATCTGCTATTAACATGAATTTCGAGCACTCTCAAAAGTTCATATACTAAACGCTCTATGCGTAGGTTTAAAATAAAAGGGGCCGAAATTTATGGTTCAAGCCTTTTTATGGACACCAAGGCATGGAAGTAAAGAGAAAAGGATGGAAAATAGTCCCTCAAATTCAACGTCCAGCACCACCTATAGTGGAATTCGACGCGGCAGTGAATTTCGAAAAGGAATATTTCGAGAGTTCAATTTGCTAGCACCAGTACTTATTGTTTTATTTTGAATTTTGGTCAATAGCAGGATTATTCAGGATTGTGTAACAAAAATTAGAATAATAAAATATGTAAATTTGTAGCCACAGCATCTTGATATTTATGCCAGGGTAGCGATTTTCACGATTTTCAGAAAAATGCCTATAACTCGAAAACTATGAGACTTTTATTAAAATAATTTTTTACGTTCAGGACCGTTTTAAATTACCATACTCATGTTCAGAGCTTATGATGTGATACGGGACACCCTGTATATACTCATTTTTATTGCTCCAGAACGTTTGGTTCAAAAATGTAAAAAATAAGAATATAATCGAATTTTCATAAATGAGGGACAATGAACGGTTATAAATAATGACCTGAAATTTAATAAAAATTATTTGTATTATAAACTCTACCGCGATTCACTTTTCTATCTCAAACCGTTCGGTAATTAAAAATCGCTAAATCACTAAAATTTTTAATTTTTGTTTTTAAAATATATTAGATAGATGAGTTAATGAACTGAAGTTTAATTAAGATTTTTTTAAATAAAAGAATTATTATTTTCTTTTTCAGGTCTGCTCTCTAAAATTGTCGAACTGGCCTGTAGAGAGGATAAGAATATTCATGGAAAATGATAAGCGAACTTTTCATTCTAATTTCTTCTCGACTCTGGCCATTATTTAATCAGCAACAGCTAACGGAGTTTTATAGAAAAATATTTATTGGTAGACTAAACGCCGAAGCGGCAAGGTCCATACTGGAAATAAATGTTTTTCACAGAAGAGATAATACCCAGCATCCTGGTAAGTTTATTTTTATTCAATTAGCTAAGTTGCCTATATATTTACATATAATGGACTAAATAAAAAAAACAACGTATTTTTAGAGGCCATGAGTCAACTGGTGGTTTGAAATCTACGAGGTGCTTCAAAGCAATTTCCCGGCAACCTGGTATGTCGATTTATCTTTTATTATCTATTATAATAATTGAAATAAAGAAAACTTTTGAAAATTAAAAAAAAATTAAATATAAAATACTAGGTAGGTTTCACAAAAATAAAAGATCAGATGCTTGTTTAGCACCACTCTATATATATTTCGGGGTATAAGCCCATCTTCAGGACACAGTGTCCTTTGCGAACTCCTAAAGATGGGCTTATACCCCGAAATATATATAGAGTGGTGCTAAACAAGCATCTTATCTTTTATTTATATGAAACCTACCTAGTATTTTATATTTAAAATTTTTTAAAGTTTCATAATTTTCTTTACTTTATTTAATATGTTTCACCAAGAACCTACACCATTCTCCCTTAACAAAATATTATAATAATTGGCTTGCTTGGCTCTCTCAGATTGGCCATGCTTTGACATTAAGTAAATACGGGGGAATTCAAAAATAATTTAAAATCTAAAGTTTTCAAACAAAAATATTAGAAACCTTGGACGGGGGTGAGGCGTGATTATAAATTATTTTATTCTACCAGTGGCGGGGCAGGGAAATCGGAGTCCAGGGGCTAGCCTAGTCCAAGGCGGGCTTCGCAGTTGGTGATTTATCTACTTTTATTAAACGAGCAAAAATTGTATATTTATTTGTATATACTTATATTTGTTTGTTTATATATTTGTATCTTGGTTATATTTTGAAAACGACTCTACCAATTTTGATGAAATTCACGGGTTAGGGGGTTTTTGGGATGACAATTCGATCTGTCACGTTCTCATCTTCGACAAAATTGTTTTTGATGGGTTTTTTCGTAATCAAATTAATTATTCTCAGGTAGACAAATCCCATTCTTAGGGTTTTAAAAAAGGTTTCCCTTTTCCTTTTGTACCCAAGCAGACAATGGGTTGCCTTAACTCATTGTTCTAAAAGGCCTTGAAGAAGTATTGTGATTGTGGATTTTAACATATTTTGTTCTCCATAAACGTTAGAAATATTAATAAACGTTTTATAATTGTTTTTATAAAGAACTTTATTTATTTAATAGAATAAAAAATAATCAAGAATTTATTTAAAAATATATTTCGCATAAGCAGGTCTCAATTTTCTGAAAAAACAACACATTTTGATAAGTTTTATTTATTAACAATTGAATGAATAAAAATGAATCATATGGTTGAATCAAAACAGGTGCAGGAGGTGGGGTGCAGTGGTGGGAGATCCGGGGGTAGGGCGAGGTTTCGGGGAGGGGTCAAGCGGAGTGGGGTACAGTGGGCGAATACTATATATATTTGTATTTTTTTTAATTTGAAAACGGCTCTCAAATAAAAATCGACCTTTTTATCAGAATTTTAAATTAAAAATAATATTAAAATAAAGGTTTTAACTGAAGGAAGAAGTTACCCAGCATCGCTCGGTGCCTTCAGGTACTAATTATATTATTTTACGAACATGAATTTAGGTCATTTATCAAAGATTTTAATAGATATGTTTATATTGCATGTAGGAGGGTCTTGTCCCTCGGGAGTCGAACCCGAGCACTAGTAAGGTCTGGACTAGTTGCCCGGAAAGCGTACTAGTGCTTTGGTTCGACTCCCGAGGGGGCAAGACCCTCCTACATGCAATATAAACATATCTATTAAAATCTTTGATAAATGACCTAAATTCATGTTAGTAAAATTAATTGATTCAATATTACAAGTTGATTTTGAGAAAAAATTCAAACTTTCTTTCTCAAATATATACTCAATTCTTTACAAAAATTATATTTTTGTTTAATTTTATTCTTTTACAAATTATATAATATAATTATTTTTACACGCTTTATATTAGCTTCCGTGTATGCAATGGCGTAGCCAGAAAATTTTCATGGGGTGGGGGGGGGGTGGTTAATCCACAAACCAAAATATTTAGTGGGAATTTTTTTTTATTAAAACAAATAGGTACTTCAAGAAATTTAAAAAAAAAAAAAAAAAAACATTTGCGACACACCTAAATATAGATATATATATAAAACAAAAACCAAAAGTTCTATTACAGAAAAAAAAACAATGAAGTAATTACAAATAGTATTTCAAAGTTAGAAAACCCATGCAATTTTAATTATTTGTCAAAAACGCTTGAGGCACATTTGACAATCTCTCGCAGCACACAGGAAGAGAAGAACACTGGCTTAGAGAGCCCAAAATCTAAACAGTTCTCCGCATTGAAAATATAAAATTTTTTGCTACAGATCAAACTTTCTAAGACGATTTCTTTTTATGAATTTCATTTTTCTATTGAATGATAAAAATGAAGAAAAAACTAAAACTTTTTCACGATCCAGTATGTTCGCCAGTTCGAACAAATATTTTTTTTACTTTCACATTTATTTATATTATTCTCTGAATTTTATTGAAGTTCAATTAAATATTTGCTCTCTCTAAGTATAACGAATATAATTTCGATCCAAGAGCGCAAATGGCCATTTCTACTATAATAGAAATTAAAAATTAAATCTTTAATAGTCTGAACAGGTTTTGACTTCTATTTCCTTCGCTACTATATAAATGAAGAAGTTAGAAAATTCTACCCACGCCCTTTTTAATAATTTTCCTCGATCGGATTCTAATGAAAGAATCGACCACGCACATTTATTAATTAAGAAAAAAGTGAAAATTTTTCCAAGACTCGGGTCGCTAGATATGCCGTAGTAATTAATAATAAATCTATATATATAAAATTAAGGTTTTGTCTATACATTGCTCCAAATCACGCCAAATTTTGGTTGCACACGTTTCAAGCAAAGTTGAAAACACCCTCAACAAAACTCCTGTCGGTCTGTCTGTTTCAGTGATTTCCGAAAAGTTGCTCACGATTCACGTAAAAACGGCTGAAGGGACTATTATTAAATTTCATATTTTCATCAGATGTCTTCTAACTTACGTTTTTAGCTATATAACGTTTTGATATTTTGACCCCAGAAGGGGATTTGGGGGGGAGGGGGCGCACAAATGAAAATTATCAAATAACTCATAAACTATTGACCCTACGGCAAATTTTAAGTTGTAGGGGATGTGATTTCTGACAACTTTTGTTTAAAAAATTTCCCCAAAAAACTACCCAAAAAGGAGAGGAGGGTGAAAAAATGTAAATTCTTGTCCTTGGAGCAAACTCAACCAAATTTTGTATACATAATCTCTGGGCCTATAGAGAGCTAGAAGTGCAACAAATAACCACCCAAAATGGGGGAGGGTCAAAAAATGAAAATTCTTTCTCTTGGACCAAATTCAACCAAATTTTGTATACATAAACTGTAGGTCACTAGAAGGCTAAAAATGCAAAAACTGTGTGCGGAGGGTGAATGCGGGGGTGGAATGGAGTGGGGATAGGTTAGGGTATGGGATGCGCGGGTTGGAATGGGGGTGGAGTGAGCGAGTGAGGCGAAGTAGGGTGGGGGTGCGGGGTGGAATCCAGGGGGCGTAGCGGGGGTGCTGTGGGTAGGAGTGCGGGGTGAGGGTGGGGTTTGTGGGTTGGGGGCCCAGGTGGCGAGCCACCTGGCTAGCAAGAGGGCCGCCGAAGGCGGGTCTTGCAGCTAGTTTAAATATAAATTGTTTATTTATACCTCTCATGGACAAAATTAGCGGAACATGTACCTAATAAAGAAAAGTTTATACAATTTAAATAAAATGTGAAATTTGAGGAACAATCAATATATAAGTGAGTTATTAAAATAAATAAAAGTAAGATTAAAAATAATATTTTAACAAATTAATCAAGAAACTAAAAGATAAGATTTAACGCTTTAAATCAAATTATAGCTTTTTTTTTGTTCATGAGTATATTATGACTTCACATTAAAATCTCAATACTATTTTTTCTTTTTGCATTTTTGAACCAAACTTTTCAAGCTATACAGTGTTTCTCAACTGTTTTTTGGTTGACGGCATACCTACTAAAAATATCTGGAATCATTTGCGGCACACCTGAATATAAAATAATCTGACGTGTTCTGATGTGGCCATCCACTTGACTTTATCATACAACCTGGCCCATAAAATTATTTATAATCATGTAGGGGGGGGGGTTAGTTTTTAATTTTTATACTTCTGGGGTCCCACTGATTAAGTATACAAAATTTGGTTGAGTTTGGTAAATGGCCAAGATTTTCATTTTTAGACCCCCCCATTTTGGGCTGTTAGTTTTTGCATTTTTAGACTTCTGGGGGTCCACTGATTATGTATACAAAATTTGGTAGAGTTTGCTCAAATGGCATAGATTTTTAATCTTTAATCCCCCCTCCACCCCCCTTAATTTTGCGTCGATATGGACCAAAATCTAATCAGCTCTTAATCTCAATGGACCAAGACTTCGTGGGAAATTTGGATTCGATATTCACACTAGTTTTTGAGCTAGCTCGTCCACAAAAATTTGGTAACGCACAGACAACTAGACAACCTGACAACCAGACTAACAGACATTTTGACAATTATTATCTCGAAAAATATAATTTTTTCGATGTTTACTTATTTGAGCTTTTTTGTAGAGCGAAATGCCATGGTTTCGCTCAATTTTTTTAATCAAATTACTTTAAGCCGTTTTTGAGATATTTCGAAAAAAAGAAGAAAAAAACCCACTTTTTTCATGCACCATTACAATACTTGACCATACCCTATATGGTAAAATAAAAATGTAAAAGTTGTATGATACAAAACAAATCATCATCATTGAGTATACAGTCCTAAGACTGGTTTGATGCAACAATCCGTCTCCACTCGACTCTGTCCCCCGCCAGCTGTTTAACCTCTCTAAATGTCTGGCATCCCATATCCCCAATTATTTGGTTGAAATATTCTAATCTGGTTCTTCCCCTTCCCCTTTTCTTTCCCACCTCCCCCTCCAAGATATCCCTAAGCAGTCCCCCATGTCTCAGTGTGTGCCCCATCATCTGACCTCTTCTCTTCTTCAGACTCTTCCACAAGGTTCTTCTTTCTCCGATTCTTCCAAGAACTTCTTCATTTGTAATTTTATCCATCCATTTGATATTCATCATTCTTCTGTAGCACCACATTTCGAAAGCCTCTAATCTCTTTCTCTCCTCTTCTCTAATTGTCCAGGTTTCACACCCGTACATGGCTATGCTCCATACATATGTCTTCAATAGCAACTTCCTGTTTGCTAAGCTGATTGAGGAGGAGCATAGTAGTTTTTGTTTTGTATTAAACCCCATTTTTGCTTGGGCAATTCTTGATTTAATTTCGTTTTTGCTCCTCCCATCCCATGTTATTTTACTTCCTAGGTAGCGGAATTCCTTAACTCCTTCTAGGTTTTCTTGGTTAATTTTGATGCATTCCTGTCTCGTTTGTTCTTTTTTGTACATACTAGGACCTTGGTTTTATTCTTGTTTATTTATTTTAAACAAAAACAAAAATTAAAGTAATTTCAAATAGGTACTATTTCAAAGTTACAAAACCCATGCAATTTTAAAATTATTTGTCAAAAAGCCTCGCTCGCGGTACATTTGACAATCTCTCGCGGTATACAGGTTGAGAAACAGTGGTCTATCCTCAGAAACTATTTTTTCCAACAAATAGGTAAATTATATATATTAACTTAAACCTATCAAACATAGATAAACCTCACTGATTTGTAGTTAAGAAACAATAACTCTTCTACTCTTCCCAAACTAAATCTTTATACCAAGTCTTGTGTTTTCTATTTTTATTTATCCATTTATTAAATTTAAACATTTATCCGCACCACGCTTTTGCACGAATCTTGTTAAAGTCAATTTATATTCAATATTCCATTTTATATTCTACTTATTAATTGTGAACTAATATTCTACCTAGATTAAGTTTCAAACAAAATCCTATAAGATAGCTAGCGAGAAATATCTTTGAAAGGCCGACTTATAATTAATTAATTTTCCATTCTCCATCTCCTTTGTGACCTTTTATTAAGTAATTAATCGAGTATAGATCGCTTTTGTATCCAATCAAGTGAAAACGGCGTGGTTTTCATAAAAGGAGAATAGAAAGTTATAAATATTCCATGGATATCTGAGATGAATAAAAGGATCGAGTTCTATGTGTGAATATTAAATATTTCCTCGGGGATTATGCCTGAAAGGGATGATTATTTCATTGACCTTCAGCCCTTGTGTGCCTTGTCTTTGAGCTTATTTGATTTAGGGGTGGGTGTTTTGTTTGTCGAGGTTGCCGCGAGAGGTCGACAGCCATCAAATGAGCAACAAGTTACCCGTGTGCTTTTTCTTTTTCAACTCAAATCAATTGGGAGAGCGGGTTAATTTAGAATTAATTTCCTATCCAATAGCCTAAGGCAAAATATTATATTTTTATATATTTTTTTCTCACATAAAATAAAGTTTCCTGAGTAGAGAAAATCTTAAGTGAATTTTCACTTAAGATTATATTGTGATTTCAATTTCCGAATTAATATAAATATTTTAATTGCTAGGGGAACGATTATTGAAACAAAAGAGGAAGGGCCCAAAAAATAAGATCGTGTCAGGGGTGTCTAACCATTTGGCTTATACGGATATATAGATATCACACCCCTGGAATGTAAAAAAAATATTTTTTTTCGAGAAAACAACGCCAGCGCCTCTCTGGGGGGGGGGGGGTAAAAGCAAACAAACAAGATGGCCGATAATAGCTTTTTGGAAATCTTTCAAATGTCAATATTATTTTTGGTTAAAGGAACAATTTTGACAAGTAATATTCATTTACTGTTTTAATACCTATTCTATAATTATTTGCATTTTCAATTTGTTTTCAAAACTATTATTATTAATTAATAGGAATAGCAGGAATTGGACAAAAATTAAAAACAGAGTTTTTATTAAATAGGCCAGACGTTTCGTCGATTAATTTCGACTTCCTCAGTGGCTAATTCTATCAATAAAAACTCTGTTTTTAATTTTTGTCCAATTCCCTGCTATTCCTATTAATTAATGCTTATTATGGATACGAGTGATTTACCACTATTATTATTTTTTAAATAATAATAGTTTTTAATATCTATTATCTATATAAATTTTAACCATAAAACGAGACGCCTCCCGTTAGGGCCTAGGTGACGCCGGGCCGAAGGCCCGGTCGACAGTTAGTATATTATAAATACATCGACTTAAAATCTCAATAAAACCATTAAAATAAATTGTTTTCTTAATTTTTGAACCAGAAGTTCTAAAGCTAGGAAGCCCAAAATCTTAACAGCATTGAAAATACAAATATTTTAGCTAAAGAATGAACTTTCTACGCCTTTTCGTTCTTAAGTTATCGTGGGTTTCTGAATCCAAACACACAAACAGAAAAATGGCTGAAAATTATTTTTCTTCACGTTCCATACATTTTTAAACACAATCAGTAAAAAAATAAACTAACCTGTACTGATGTGGCCATCCACTTTACTTTATCATACAACCTGGCCTCTAATTTGAAGAAAAAAAATTGTCTCTGACCGCGGATAAAATATTATAATTCTATTGATATTTGTTATTTAAAAAAGATAGCTATTACTGTAGAAATTAGAACTTTATTATTCTTTTAGCTCACGAGCTTTTAATTTTACTTTTCGTAAATTTTATAGATTAAATTATTAAAGTTGTTATCGGGAAATAAGGACTATATTTTTTATGAAGATAATTTGCATTTTATTCCCAACGTTTCATCAGCTTTGTTGAGTTCTTCAGGGCTCAAATAGTTATCTTCCCAACATATTTGTCATTTTTATAATTATTCTTTCTTATTAATATAATGATGCTAGACCGGTTTTAAAAAATATTAGAAAAGTCATCATCTAATATTATATATATTTTCTGTCAAAAAAAGAAAAAGGATTGTTGTGAAGGGTGAAAATTTGTATTGTTGTTCTGTAGTCAAATGAAAAGAAGGAATAGGTGATGCGAGAGGTAAAGTAGTTGATGTATATTTTATATTATTGTTAACATGAAGTATATAAAGTCTTTGTAAAAAATTATTTTAAGGTTCTGATGAAGGCAGAGAATGCCGAAATGATGGGATAAAAATTGGCCACCATTGTAAACCAAAATAAAAATATCTCTTATAATAAATAACAATTTATTTATTCATATACTCATTGTCCATCTTAAGAGAATTTAAAAGACCGAGTAAAAGAGCATCAAAATTTTTTAAAATATTCTTTCTTAGTAAACATAACAAGGCATATCATTAATATCAATCAAATTGATTTTTTTTAAGTTTAAAAAATAAATTTCAAGATAACTATTTGAGCCCTGAAGAAAGTCAACAAAATTGATGAAACGTTGGCAATAAAATATAAATTATCTACATAATAATCCCTGACTAACCATTTTCTATTGACATGTAAGAACGTGCAAAGAACTAAATGACAAGTTCTGACAAGTTTTAGTCGAGGTGAGAAATTATCAATTAATTGTGATTGTTCTAGAAAACCCCAATCCCTTGTCTCCTTGTACTAGAATGAAATAAATATGGACTTGGTTAGTGTCGTAGCATATAAATTATTGAAATAATAAATATTTTAGAAAATGAAAATATAAGAAGAGGAATTTTTAAATATTCGAAACTTCAGTTTTTTACTTTACCATACAGGGTATGGTCAAGTATTGTAATCCTGCATGAAAAAAAGTGGGTTTTTTTCCTTCTTTTTCTTTGAAATATCTAAAAAACGACTGAAACTATTTCGATTAAAAAATTGAGCTAAACCATGGCATTTCGGTCTACAAAAAAAGCCCTAATAAGTGAACATCGAAAAAATTATATTTTTCGAGATAATAATTGTGTTGTCAAAATGTCTGTTTGTCTGGTTGTCTGTGCGTTACCAAATTTTTGTGGACGAGCTAGCTCAAAAACTAGTTTGAATATCGAAACCAAATTTCACACGTAGTTTTGGTCCATTGAGATTAAGAGCTGATTAGATTTTTGTGCATATCGACCCAAAATTAAGGGGGGGGGGGGTTTAAAATTAAAAATCTAGGCCATTTGAGCAAACTCAACCAAATTGTATACATAATCAGTGGGACCCCAGAAATCTAAAAATGCAAAAACTAACCCCCTCTCCTACATAATTATAAATAATTTTATTAAATATAAGTGAGGGGGCCAGGTTGTATGGTAAAGTTAAGTGGATGGCCACATCAGAACACGTCAGCTTATTTTCTTTTTATCTTATATAGTTGAGCTTATAATTTTGCTTTTAGTGAATTTTATTCTTGAAAAAAGCTTCACGTATTGTACACATGAACATTTATATTTCGAAAAAGGGAATAAATATATCTCTACATAAAAATCTCAATGTTTTAAATAGGATGAAAATGACGTTCTAATAAATTATTTTATCAATCACATTTGTGGATTTCTTTATGCTTGGCCTACCTTTTTATTAACCGACTTTAAAAAAGGAGGAGGTTCTCAATTCGACTGAATTTTTTTGTGTCTATATTACCTGATATCTTCGCCAATTGTGAACCGATTATGATGATTTTTTTTTGCGCTGGGTTCAGTATAGTTTCCGATTGGTCCCGTTTTTTTTCCATTGATATTCGACCTTTTTAGTTATGTTTGTTCAGGCATAACATCTTTGTTTATGAATAGATTTTAATGATTCCCTCTGCGTTTGGATCAGTATAGCTCCAATATATAGTCAGGATACCTATTTATTTATTTATTTTATGTATGTTCAGTGGACCGATTTCTATGATTCTTTTTTTATTGGAAAGAGGGTACCTTAGGGGTGGTCCCATATTAATTTGATCAAGTTCCGATGATATTATTAATGACGAAATAACTTAAATCTTCAATTCTTATGACGAAATAATCGAAATTATAATAAATAAAATCTTTTATAAAAAAATCTAAAAACATTCATTTAAAACCCACAAAAGTTTCGAGAGAATTTCTCTATTTATGAATTGAATTTTATTAACATTTTCTGGAGGAGGAGGTGTGGAGAGATGGGAGAACCAATCGACTTGATTGGAGAATAATGGAATTGAAATAATTATCGGAAAAGAGGTTTTTTTATCTAATTAGATTTTTCCTCTTATTAAAAACAAGGACTAAAGATGAATAAGGACACTCGATGGTGGAGAAGTTATCTCCGGAATCGAAGCAAAAAATGCAATGTATACATTAATTATGTAAAATAATTGGTTTAATAAAATTTATAAAAAAAAAAAAATCTGGATCCAGGATTGAGAGAGAGGAAAAAACCAATCGACTTGATTGGGGAATAATGGAATTGAAATAATTATCGGAAAAGAGGTTTTTTATCTAATTAGATTTTTCCTCTTATTAAAAACAAGGACTAAAGATGAATAAGGGCACTCGATGGTGGAGAAGTAATCTCCGGAATCGAAGCAAAAATACAATGTATACATTAATTAATGTAAAATAATTGGTTTAATAAAATTTATATAAAATTTTCTGGATTGATAGGAAGGGAAAAATGAAGTAATTAAAACCAATCGACTTGATTGGGGAATAATGGAATTGAAATAATTATCGGAAAAGAGGTTTTTTTATCTAATTAGATTTTTCCTCTTATTAAAAACAAGGACTAAAGATGAATAAGGACACTCGATGGTGGAGAAGAAATCTCCGGAATCGAAGCAAAAATACAATGTATACATTAATTAATTTAAAATAATTGGTTTAATAAAATTTATAAAAAAAAAAAAAAAATTTTTTTCTGATTCATTCGCCCAAATCTTTCTCTTACAAGATGCATACAAAGTATTATATTAAGTCACTATTAATAACATCACTAAAAAGAGAAAAATAAGAGAAAAAACCGACTTCAAAAAAATTAAATGCAACAAATAAAATAATAGGAATTCAAAAATCAAATAAAATGCACTAAAAGGTATAAAATAATTATTATCTTATTTAGTTAGAACTAAACTACGAAATATCTACATGAAATCACTTTTTGAAGTCGGTGCTAAACAAACTATATAAGCGAGCGTACAGGCCAAACGTACTAAGTAAAATCCGTCGAGTTCGATTCATAAAATGTATATGTTTGGCACCGACTTCAAAAAGTGATTTCATGTTAATATTTCGTAGTTTAGTTGTAACTAAATAAGATAATAATTATTTTATACCTTTTAGTGTATTTTGTTTGATTTTTGACTTCTTATTATTTTATTTGTTGCATTTAATATTTTTTGAAGTCGGTTTTATCCTAGTATTGTCGAGAAACAACTACCTCAAGGAATTCTAAAATTACCACTTATTCAAAATGTTTTAACAAAACTACCTATTATAATTGAATGTAATGGAAGGCAGCCCAGAGGTAGTGACGAAAGAAAAAATTAATACATATTAAATAAGGTGTAATTTATTGAAATCCTTCCTCCTTTCCTTTTAAACCGACGTTTCGGAGGATTTTCCCTCCTTCTTCAGTGTTTCAAAGGGTCAATGAATGAAACAAATAAAATGTTTCTTTCTTCTCTCCACAGTAGTGTTCAAAAACTTTCTTCATTTTTAACAAAGGCATAGAAAAACAATTTTTTTTCTCTCCTTTTCTTAATTATTATTTTATTTGTTTCATTCATTGACCCTTTAAAACCCTGAAGAACGAGGGAAAAATCCTCCGAAACGTCGGTTTAAAAGGAAAGGAGGAAGGATTTCAATAAATTACACCTTATTTAATATGTGTTAATTTTTTCTTTCCTCATTACCTCTGGGTTGCCTTCCATTACTTTCAATTAAAATTTCTACCAGTCCTTCTCTCTCCAGAGAAAATTTCGTTGCAAAAAAAACTACCTATTATTTTCAAAATTTGGAGTTCAATCAATGAATAAGCCTCCAGAAACCAAAAATGTTAACCCATTGATAAAATATCTGTTTAGCAATTTTCGTATCTCTATTTATCTAAATAGATTTGTTTTAATTAGATAATGGAGTCATGTATCATTTGAAGAGATGAGTCTTTTGCTTGGTTCTTTAATAAATTTATCGTAGAGCAGAATGGATGAAAAGCCTTTTAATTTCACTGTCTACCAAGTCACTCACCTTTTCCTTCCACGGGGAGTTTTTTTTTCTTTTCTTTTTAACTATGGCGTCTTTAATACATAACCAAATCAAGCTGGCGGAAAACCTCTTGGCAGAATTTAATAACATCATTTCGCGTTCAAAGGAAAATAATAACTACCACTACTACGACAACTATACCATGATTAGTACTTAGAGAAGCAAAAAGCCACACAAATGCTCTTTCTTTGTCCTTCTTCTTTTCATATTGTTTGAAAATTTTACTTAGTGCTTTTAGAATAAGCTTCGATAGGCTTCTGTATAGATATTTATGCCAGTGTACATAAGTAAAGGGGCAAAAGTAACCCAGTTCTAAGCTCTGTTATTAGATATAGCATTTCGGTTTCTCATCATGAATTCATTTTCTTTCTCATAGAATTAAAAAGTACCTGGAGGCACCGAGCGATGCTCGGTAACTTCTTCCTTCAGATAAAACCTTTATTTTAATATTATTTTTAATTTAAAATTCTGATAAATAGGTCGATTTTTATTTTTAAAAAAATACAAATATATATAGTATTCGCCCACTGTACCCCACCCCGCTTGACCCCTCCCCGAAACCTCGCCCTACCCCCGGATCTCCCACCACTGCACCCCACCTCCTGCACCTGTTTTGATTCAACCATATGATTCATTTTTATTCATCCAATTGTTAATAAATAAAACATATCAAAATGTGTTGTTTTTTCAGAAAATTGAGACCTGCTTATGCGAAATATATTTTTAAATAAATTCTTGGTTATTTTTTATTCTTTTTATTAAATAAATAAAGTTCTTTATAAAAACAATTATAAAACGTTTATTAATATTTCTAAGGGTTCTTTAGGTTGAACAAAATATGTTAAAATCCACAATTACAATACTTCTTCAAGGCATTTTAGAATTAAGGCAACCCATTGTCTGCCTGGGTACAAAAGGAAAAGGGAAACGTTTTTTAAAACCCTAAGAATGGGATTTGCCTATTTGAGAATAATTAATTTGATTACGAAAAAACCCACCAAAAACAATTTTGTCGAAGATGAGATCGTGACAGATCGAACTGTCACCCCAAAAACCCCTAATCCGTGAATTTCGTCAAAATCGGTAAAGACGTTTTCAAAATAGAACTAAGATACAAATATATAAACAAACAAATATATATACAAACAAATAAATATACAATTTTTGCTCGCTTAATAAGAGTAGATATGATTGTTGATGTGAGTTGTTTTGGCTAAAATCACTTAGTTTTACATTTTTAATGAGAAAATCTCATCAGAATGCACGGCGTTTCGACACTTATTTCTTGAGTCGTTTTCATATGCTATGTGCGAAGTCTGTTGAAAGACAGGAATTTTCCAGTTCGCAAGTTGGCACTTGCTGTAATACTTGCCAAGTAGAAAAAATCCTCAGAATTTCAATAGACTTCTCCCACATGAAAACGACTAAAAATAATCTGACTTGTTCTGATGTGGCCATCCACTTGACTTTACTATACAACCTGGCCCCTCACTTATATTTAATATTTAATAAAATTATTTATAATCATGTAGGAGGGGTTAGTTTTTGCATTTTTAGATTACTGTGTGCCGACTGATTATGTATACAAAATTTGGTTGAGTTTGGAACAAGAGCCTATATTTTCATTTTTTGACCTTAAACCCCCCTTCCCCCAATTTTGGGCAGTTAGTTTTTGCATTTTTAGACTTCAGGGGTCCCACTAATTATGTATACAAAATTTGGTTGAGTTTGGAACAAGAGCCTATATTTTCATTTTTTGACCTTAACCCCCCCCCTTACCCCCAATTTTGAGCAGTTAGTTTTTGCATTTTTAGACTTCAGGGGTCCCACTGATTATGTATACAAAATTTAGTTGAGTTTGGAACAAGAGCCTATATTTTCATTTTTTGACCTTTTTGAAATTTCATAATAATCCCTTCAGCCGTTTTTATGTGAATCGTGAGCAACTTTTCGCGGAAACCACTGAAACAGACAGACATACAGACTTACACACAGACACACGGACATACATACATACAGACATACAGACAGACAGAAATTTTGTTGAGGGTGTTTTCGTTCATAACTTTGCTTGAAACGTGTGCAACCAAAATTTGTTGTGACTTGGAACAATGTTCAGACAAAACCTAAATTTTAAATATATAGATTTGTGCTCGAAAAAATTATTAATTAACAATTAAAAATTTTTCAGGTTCAAATAATAATTCATAGTGCTGGAAGCACTATGTTTCTGTCATGAGTTATTAACTATAAAAATCTTCTAAAAGTTAAGTGACTTAATTCAAATTAAAAATAACTATGAATTATGTAGTTCGAGCGGCGACCGACTGATGGCGCTGCGTTCGCTCGCAAAGAACAAATTGTTATAATCAAACCTATTATTGGAATATTCTGTAGAAGCAATTGTAACATTTCAGTCTACTTATCGTATCACTTGATACGTATACTACACTGTAATATAAATTGAATATTTCTCAATAAACTGATAAATTAACCTCGTTGAACTGAAAGGAAAACAAAGCAGAGACTTCACTTCTGCAGGATTCTTTTTTTTTTTTTAATGCAATCGAATGCAAGAAGGGGGCACCAGTAAAGATGCAGCCCCTATGGATCTCGAAAGACCCTTACATTACCGAAGAGAAGAGAAAGTTGATTAAGTGAGAGGGTGTAGACGTAGGTGTCTATGCACACCAGTTTTGAAGGTTTGAAGATTATAGGTTCTGGGAAAGATAGAGGCTGGAAGAGAGTTCTAGTTCCTTGAAGTCATGGGGATATAGGTATTCGCGAATGAAGTGGTCCGGCACTTTTCTAATTTGACCGCGAGAGAGTGTTGGGAGTCGGCAAAACGTGTGCTACGTGCAAAGCATGCTTTGGGGGGAATTATTGATTTTACCTCATCAGAGCACCTGCCGTGATAGTATCTATAGAAAAGGGAAAGGGCAGAGACATCTCTTCGATGAGCCAGCGAGTCGAGGGAGTCGGTGAGGGTAGAATCGTCAATTAGCCTGACGGCTCGTTTCTTGCTTCTTTTATATGCTTTGACTTGAGCGAGGTAAATCAATCATCTCACCACATCCGGTATTTGATTAATTTCTTGGCCTGTGGCTCTTATTCATCGAGGCTATACTTCTTCTCACTAGCAAAACTCTCACAAAACCAAACCAAACCAAATCCACCCACAACCCCAACAGGTTAAGCCCTCACTACCCCCGGTAAGAGGCAGTTAGTTCCCATCAAAAGGATTTCAAATATCTGTTACGGGTACAACCCACCAAGCAGATTTGCAAGATAAATATTTATTAACAAATAGCTGTAAGGCCCGCCTTCGGCGGTCCTCTTCTAGCCAGGGGCACGCCCCGTGGATCCCCCCCCCCACGCCCCCCCCCCCTACTCCCCGAAACCCTGCCTGGAACCCCACCCCCGGACCATGCCCAATCCCCGCCCCCACACCACCAACACCCCATCCGCACCCTAACCCACGAACACAACCCTCACCCCCGAAACCCCTCCAGCACCCCCACTACCCTCACCATGGACCCGTGCCCAACCCCAGCCCCCACACCGCCACCCGCACCCCACCCACCCCGGACCCCACCACGTGCCCTCCAACACTGCGCGCCACACCCCCGCCTAGCCCCCTGGACTCCATCCCGCACCATCCCCTGCACCCCCACTCTACTTCGCGTCACTCACTCACCCCACCACCATTCCACCCCGCGCACCCCATACCCTAACCCAGCCCCACTCCATTCCACTCCGCACCCACCATCCGCACCCAGTTTTTGCATTTCTAGCTCTCTAGAGGCCCAGAGATAATGTATACAAAATTTGGTTGAGTTTGCTCCAAGGGCAAGAATTTACATCCCCCCCCACCCCTTTTTGGGTATTTTTTGGGGGAAATTTTTTTAAACAAAAGTTGTCAGAAATAACATCCCCTACAATTTTGTTTATCGTAAAATTTGCCGTAGGGTTAATAGTTTAGGAGTTATTTGATAATTTTCATTCGTGCGCCGCCCCCCCCCCATCCCCCCAAGCCCCTTCTGGGGTCAAAATATCAAAACGTTATATAGCTAAAAACGTAAGTTTGAAGACATCTGATGTAAATATGAAATTTCATAATACTCCCTTCAGCCGTTTTTACGTGAATCGTGAGCAGCTTTTCGCGGAAACCACTGAAACAGACAGACCTACAGACAGACAGACAGACAGACATACGGACAGGAATTTTGTTGAGGGTGTTTTCGTTCATAACTTTTCTTGAAACGTGTGCAACCAAAATTTGGCGTGATTTGGAGCAATGTACAGACAAAACCTTAATTTTATATATATAGATAATGTAGAATAATGATATCCACCGAGACAAAAAAAAAAGCAAAAATATCATAGCATAATAATCTTTGAGTATTTTTTCCTTCAGGCACGCACGAAAATCTCGATAATAATATTGAAATGAGTGTCTTTGATTTTATTAACTCTCTATTGGAAAACATATCGATCTAGCTCCTGTTACAAGCTGAGTGTTGCAGCTTAAGTGACATAGCCACTCCACTCTTTTAATTAGCATTTGTTAATTAAAATTCTAATTAAAGCTTCTATTGATAAAATAGAACCAATCACAAACCTCTATTGTGATTTAGAAACATTTGATTTTTGTGGTTTACCTTTGATTTTTTTCTCATAATTTCAAAACATATAAAGAAATTTCTAAATGAAGTAATGGGAAACTTAACTTATTTCAAAAAAACTAAGTTATCACTTCGATATATAAATATATATGTAGTTCAAATTGTTTTGCTCTTGGGGTAACGATTTTGATAAATTAAAATAAATAAATAAATAAATTGACAGGTTCTGATGTGGCCATCCACTTGACTTTACCATGCACTTCTGGTTGACTTTGGTACAAGGGCATAGATTTTAATTTTTTGACCCTACAACTCTTTTGTTAGTAATTATTTTATCTTTGAAAATTTCTTTTTTTAGGGCGGCCCATACATTTTCGAGCGAGACCTGGCAAGTTTAGAGGCCAGTCCAAAAGACTTATTAGGCTAGATTGCTACTAGATTTTTTGAAAAGTTTAAATATAAAATAAATTTACTTGATAAAAATCATTTGATTATGATAATTTGGTCACCCACTGTACTTTCTAATTAAATAAAAAAGAGCCGAATAAAAGTAATGTACTATGCACACATCAGGGGTTTATTTCAATGTAAATCGAAGCCGATTATAATTTCCTCTCTCACCAATTCTTGTCCCAACTGGAACGCTCAATTAAATAAACATAATAGCAAATGCATCCGATGTTCTGATGTATTGCTGTATCTACTAATCGGCTTGTGACTGATCCTCCCAAATTCGACAAGAGAGATACACTCACTGATTGATTAATCCTAGTAGTAGAAAAAATAATTCTTTTATTTCATGTCAATTACACTCATGGACAAAATTAGCGGAACGCCGAAAAAAGCTTGAAAAATATGTTTATTTTATACAAATATATATATATATATTTTTTTTAAACATTTATTTTTTAAGTTACTTTTATAATTTTGAACTAATTTTGACATTAATTAACAAATTGCAAAATTCAAAAATAATCTAAAATTAAAAAAATATGTCTTATCTAAAATTAAGTGATTTAATGTTTGACTGTATTTTTACTTTACCATACAGGATATGCTACAGGTATTGTAATCGTGCATGAAAAAGTGTTTTTTTTCCTTTCAGCCACTTCTTGGTATGTCCTTTTGCTATTTTCAATTAAGGAAACAGCTCTGAGCGACCTCATTTTCGCTCAGGTCCGTCATTTTGTCGAGTTTAATGTCTGAAGAGCCAATTTTAATAATAAATCAACTTTGTTCAATCAATGTTTAAAAAACAAAACAAAAAAAAAAAAACATTTAATTCTATAATTCTAAGCGAATAAGAAATTTGATACAACGCAGCTAATAAAGATAAATTTTATAAAATTTAAATAAAATGTGAGATATTTAATAAAATTAAGTATAAAAATAATATTTTAATAAATCTATATATATATATAAGCCATTGTCAGACAGTACCCGTGGCGGAGCAAGGTGAACATGTGGGAGAAAAAGCAACTAATATTCAATGACAGTTGTTATATTGTCAAATTTTACAAATAAAACATCTCTATTCTCTATATTATATATCTATAATATCTCTATATATTAATATATTCCTCTATATAGCTTAGAATATTAGATTTACGGCGTGTCTCATTTGAAATTTTAGTAGAAAAATTTATTAATTTTAAATATATTATTTATATATTAATATACCTATATTTAATTTTTTTGAAATAATTCATACCGCAAAAATTATTATTTTTTTTTTTGAATTTAAGAAAAATATAAATTCTTAAAATTTTAGTAGACAAATTAATTTTTAAAATATATATATATAAATTATATATTTAATTTATAATATAAGTTTTAATGAGATATGATATAATGGGATAATGAGATTAATTCTTAATTTATTACTGCGCGGGTCATTTGAAATTTTACTAGATAAATTAATTTTAAAATTATTATATATAATTAATTTAGAGACACTTTTTAGATAAATTTAAATATTGAAATGTATTATTAAAAAGAAATAGGTTTCCAACCGATCGGGAACTGCGAGAGAAATGGTTGCATGCTCTAATAAAGTAATTATAAAGCAACTAATGATATTTTTTTCATTTTTTTTTGATCAATATTCGTTATTCAAAAAATATTTTTTCAAAACATATAATTTCGGACAGCTAATAATCACATCTCGAGACGCTGCCCGCCAGGACCACCAGCCCGGAGCCGTAGGCACGCCAGGTATTGCTCGTTAATAATAAATCTAAAAGATAAGAGTCTCTTTAAATCAAATTATATTTTTTTTGTTGTTGTTCCGCTAATTTTGTCCATGAGTGTATTATCATTTGCAACGAATCCACAAAGATTACAATTTTGGTAAATCGCTTAAGCTGAAAAAAATAAATAAATAAGGGATGATTTCAAAAGTAATTTAAGGGTTCGTTTTTTGTTTTTCTTATTTTTATTTATTTATTTTTTTTTGCATCCCACATTTTATTTTGATATTTACTTTCTCATTACCATTGAGTATTTTTTCTCTCTTTCTCTCTCTGTGTGTATTTTCAAACACCTGTTTTATCTCGATACAAGTCTCTTTCTATGTTTTGTTTATTTTTGTTGAGCTAATGACTTAAAGTGAAAAAGTCATTTGCATGTTTTTCAACCTTTCGAAAAAGCAAAGGTAGATTTTATTCTTGGCAAATGTTTATATAGAAACTTTTTCTAAATGAATTTAGAAACTTTCATTTCCTTTCGCTAATTAATATGCCCTTTTATTGTCGAAAATCACGATATAGAGGTGACATCTCTTTATCAAATAAATAATTAGGTGCATGTAATGGAACAACGAATTTAGCCCTCCTAACATCTTGGGGCAGAAAGTTATCGAGGAAACAATTTCTATTCTCTCTTAAGAACAATACATTTACTTCTCAGTTAACCAATGCTTCTCATTTTCGCTAATATAATAATAAACGAGCTTTTTGTGCCTGCCTTCGGCACGCCCTCCGGGTTGGTGCCCTGGCGGGCGGCGTCTCGGTCCAAAAATTTTATTCCTCTTAAAACACCGCACTCCAAATGTATACCTGTAAACTCCCGAAAATACATAGTCTCTTAAAAGTTTCGCCTCATTTTCGTTCTGACACAGCTACAGAAATGAGGCTCTAGATATGAATCTGGAAGTATTTTTTTCTCTCTATAATCTACAGCATTGTGATATTTTTTGTGTGGAAATAGATTTATTTAAATAAGTGAGATTGTGTGAGGAGGAGAATTATATTATATCATTTTTTTAAAATTCGATAATGTATATAAGGCTCCAAATATTTAAAAGAGATCAGGTGTTGTTTGTATGATATGACAGGCTGCTCCCTCCAGTATTCCCATGAGAAACTCGGGCATGCGTGTCTTAAGTCGTTCAATCTTGTAAAAATCCAAAAATAAGAATAACAAAATTTAGATTTTTAAAAAATTATTAAAAAGTTGCAAATTATTAAAAAATAAACAAATAATATATAAAATATAAATCAAATAAGATGTGATTAATTTCTTCTTCTGTGCGCAAAGAAAAGCAAATTGAATATTTAATTTTTAAGTGGTCAGTGGGGCGGGGAATAGGAATAATTATCAATATATTTAATGTTTCTTAATTTAAAATCAATTGGAGTCTTTCATTTCAAATTACAATTAAAATTATATTTCAAATTTGCCGCAAATATACCGATCGGCATCAGCGCTCCCTTTCGGCAGCATTCTCAGAGCGTTGTTACAAATTAATCTAGCCTCTTATATTATATATATATATATAGTATGCTTCTCAGAGTGTGTTTTTGCGTCTGGATTCAAATAGTTACGATAACTCAAGAAAAATAAAGTCTTAGAAAGCTAATTTTAGTGCCGAAATGTTTGTATTTGAAAAAGTCTAGAGTTTGATACCTCTGATAACTAGGTCTCGGATTTCGCCCTATTTGCCTTTTTTTTATTTATGGCTTAAAATTTAGGCGAATATGATATCTATGCGTTTCATGAAATTCTAAATAAAATAAGAGGCATTTGTTAATGCCTATTTTGCCCTATTCTTGAGGTTAGTGTAAAGTGACCACACGTCCCGATTTTGGCGGGACAGTCCCGCTTTTTAGAGGACAGTCCCGCGTCCCGCCGATTTTTAAAAATGTCCCGCTTTTTAGAAAATATCTGCTTTTCTTATTTTAAATGTACTGTATATTTTAGCTATAATTTATTAATTATTATAGTGAAATAAAAAATACATAAATAAAAAAACACATAAATGCATGCAGAGTAAACTGAATTAGGCGAGGTAGCGAGTTAGATTTACTCGGTGGTGTTCAATCATTGTCGTTACGTCTTGTCTTAATGCAGATAAGTGGGGACAGCGCAGAAATTTTTCTAATATTTGCTTGGAATATCTTGAAGAATTGACAGTTCAATTCGAGGATATTAAAAATTTTCATTGGGTGACATTAAAAAAGGAGATTTTATGGGAATATGTGGAAAACTCTTTTGAATATATGAGTAAACATTTTCCGAAAAATAATATTTTTGAAAATGATCTTTTTGATGATGTGTCATTGGTAGAAATATACGTTACTGATGAAACCAGTTCGGCTTTAGAAGAAACAGAGGCACCCGAGAAGCAATTCTCTCTCTTAGACTAATAATAGAAAGGGCTTTTATCAGGGAAGAATCTGTCTACATCGGATTCATAGACCTAGAAAAGCATTCGATAACGTCAATTGGGAAATTATGTTTAAAATATTAAAACAGGCGGGAATAAAATTCAGAGAGAGAAGACTAATCTACAATCTATATCAAAACCAGACGGCAATTATAAATATTGGTGATGAACAAAGAGAAGCCAAAATAAAAAAAGGTGTAAGACAAGGATGTGTGCTGTCACCCATGATTTTCAACTTATACATAGAAGAAGCGGTTAAAGAATTCAAAGATCAAATTGATACAGGTATCGAAATCCAAGGTCAAAAGATCGCTATGTTAAGATTTGCCGATGACATTGCCCTTCTAGGAAGCAATAAAAAAGAATTAGAGGACGCCTTGAATGGAATTAACCAAATCCTAATAGAAGAAATCAAAATGAAAATAAACAAGAATAAAACCAAGGTCCTAGTATGTACAAAAAAAGAACAAACGAGACAGGAATGCATCAAAATTAACCAAGAAAACCTAGAAGGAGTTAAGGAATTCCGCTACCTAGGAAGTAAAATAACATGGGATGGGAGGAGCGAAAACGAAATTAAATCAAGAATTGCCCAAGCAAAAATGGGGTTTAATTCAAAACAAAAACTACTATGCTCCTCCTCAATCAGCTTAGAAAACAGGAAGTTGCTACTGAAGACATATGTATGGAGCATAGCCATGTACGGGTGTGAAACCTGGACAATTGGAAAAGCGGAGAGAAAGAGATTGGAGGCTTTCGAAATGTGGTGCTACAGAAGAATGATGAATATCAAATGGATGGATAAAATTACAAATGAAGAAGTTCTTGGAAGAATCGGAGAAAGAAGAACCTTGTGGAAGAGTCTGAAGAAGATGATGGGGCACACACTGAGACATGGGGGACTGTTTAGGGATATCTTGAAGGGGAGGTGGGAATGAAAAGGGAAGGGGAAGACCCAGATTAGAATATTTCAACCAAATAATTGGGGATATGGGATGCCAGACATTTAGAGAGGTCAAACAGCTGGCGGGGGACAGAGTCGAGTGGAGACGAATTGTTGCATCAAACCAGTCTTAGGACTGTATACTCAATGATGATGATGATGATGATGATGATTAAAAAATTAAATGTTGTTTGTCTGCAAATGTGGAAACAGACAAAAAATGGACGGAGTTATTCCTTCATTTTAAACAGAATAATATTCCTTATCAAAATATTTTGAAAATTGTAAAATAAGTCCTCTCTTTTCCAGGAACAAATACAGCAACAGAACGTGTTTTTTCTAGTATCAATAAAATATGGACAACTGAAAAAACGCAGTTGAACATTTTAACTTTAAAATCTATATTAATCGGAAAATATAATTTTACCAATTCATGTGAGAAATTTCACGACATTTTAATAAATGATCCGAATCTATTGCAAAGAATTCACTAGGATCAAAAATATGACCGTGAAAGAAAATCATAATTTTTTTTTAAATAAAAAATTTAATTAATTAAAAATCATAATGTTCAAATTATTGTTTTTTACAAATATTTTTATAGTTACCAATAATTAATAATAAATACATTTTTGTATATTTATAGACAAGTATATGAATGTATACAATAAAATATATTTTTTTTTTTGAATTATTGGTCTGCTTTCATAACTAAATTATAATTCTCATTTAATCCCATTTGTCCCGCTTTGTCTCAATGAAAATGTGGTCACTTTATGTTAGTGCCTATTTCATCTATAAAGGCCTTTTTTTAGTGCCCATTTTAACTAAAATTGGCAATTCCCATTTTTTTACGATCTATCCATTTTCTAATTTTAAAAGTTTTTTTTTGAACAATTAAGAAAATATTCCGAAAAAATTATTTATCGAGCTGCTAGGGCGGCGGCAGGGTCGATTATAAATATTATGAGAGAACACACATAGAAAAATAAACCATATGTGAAAATGATTTTTCTCCACGTTTCAGACGTTTTTTATACACAATGAGAAAAAAATAAAAGTAGAGTGAATCACTACTTGAATTTCGCCTGCCTGCTGGGCATATCGAGTAACAAAACGAGTGCAAATATCTGGAAGACGTAATCTATTCTCTTTCTTATATATTAGGGAAGAGCTCATATTTAAGTATAATGCAATACTTAGATTAGAATGGGTTAATAAGATATTACCCCCCCCACCCCATAACTTTCCGAACAAAATTCCTCCGTACGTGCCTGGCCATCTACGCACACACTAGAAATAAGCCTCTGGAGAATAAATAACGATAGCTTAAAACATTTAGCTAATACGTAAGACATATATAGAAGTATCAGAGATTTCAAAGATTACCGTAAAAATATAGTAGTTATAATAATTTTTTCTTATGAAGTTAGTCACGACTTGTGATCATACGATTAAGAATTATCTTTTAATGAAAATTATAATTCTTTAATATCTATCTACTCTTATTAAACGAGCAAAAATTGTATATTTATTTATATATATATATATATATATATATTTATTTATTTATATTAATATATTTGTATCTTGGTTCTATTTTGAAAACGACTCTACTGATTTTGATGAAATTCACTAGTTAGGGGTTTTTGGGTTGACAATTCGATCTGTCACGGTGTCATCTTCGACAAAATTGTTTTGATGGGTTTTTTCCTAATCAAATTAATTATTCTCAGGTAGACAAATGCCAATCTTATCTTAGGGATTTAAAAAGGGTTCCTCTTTTCTTTTGTACCCAGGCAGACACTGGGTTGGTCTAAATCTTTGTTCTCAAAGGCCTTGAAGAACTTTGTGATTGTGGTGTGTTGTTGTCAAGCATTAGCTAAACCCGAACAAAGCTCGGTCTTCCAGGTATATATATACGTATATATATATAAGTATTTGCATTTTTTTTTATTTTAAAAACGGCTATAACGATTTTGATGAAACAAACTCTATTAACAAGTTTTGAGGATGAGAAAGCGATCTTGGTGCAGAGCTGGGGTGGATGCGGTGGATGTGGGGGTGCAGAAGGTGGGGGGCAATGGTGGGGGATCCGGGGGTAGTGTCGGGCAGGGTGGAGGTGGGGGGTACTGTGGTCTAATACTATATAGATATATTTGTATTTTTTTAATTTGAAAACGGCTCTCAAATAAAAATCGACCTTTTTATCAGAATTTTAAATTAAAAATAATATTAAAATAAAGATTTTAACTGAAGGAAGAAGTTACCTCCAGGTACTAGAGTATAAAGCGTTAATACGGCTACCTAATTTGTTTTTATGTGATAAAAAATCATTTACTATTAGGTTGACGCTCGGAGGTGACATGTGTACGTACTGTTTTATAATTTAGAGCTTTTTAACTAATACAATTGTTTTTGAACGCATAAGAAAAAATATTGAATTATAAACTATAAACAAATAAATGTATTGAAGGAGACAATAAAAGAGTGTGTCTTCTGCTGGAATTATAAATTTTATTTATTTATAACGAGACTATAGTTTCGTTATAAATAAATAAAATTTATAATTCCAGCAGAAGACACACTCTTTTATTGTCTCCTTCAATATATAAAAATTCTGCTACTCTCGGCAAAAACTTTCAATTTAACAAATAAATGTACTAATTAAATTACTCAAAATGTAATCTGAATTTGTACTTGATTTATGAAGTTAATGCGCGCGCCTGTATTAAGGCAACACATTGCTCGCAAAAGAGTCAAAGCTGCGTAAGAGTTAGGCGTGTCCAGTCGTTGGAATGAATGCTCCAGAACTTATAGCATTAAGTCACCAAGTATGTATGAAAGGATAATTTTTACATAAGCTTTAAAAGGTAGAGAATAGAAAAGGTAGAGTTTACAATATATAAACATTCGAGTTTTCCTGTTTTGCTAATTAAAATATTTGGCATTACAATTAATTAGTACCTGGAGCCACCGAGCGATGCACGGTAACCCCTGACCCCCCTCCCCACCTTCCGAAACCACACACCTCGCCCCTACCAATGCACCCCCACCCCAACCGCGCCTCCCACCCCCGGATACCCCACAACTGCACCCCACCTCATGCACCTCCCACATCCACCCCACCCCGCACCCAGTTTTTGCATTTCAAGCTTTCTAATGGTCCACATATATATATTATGTGTATATTTGTTTACTGGTACACCAATTTGCCCACATTCGTTCATATTGATAAACATTATAAAAAATAAATAGGAAAAAAATAATAAAAAAAATAATCGTATAGGATCTGAAATAAAAACATAAAATTAAATAAGATTTGTTTCCAAGTTATATAAAAAAGCCACTTCAACCAATTTATTTGTAAACAAACCTGTTTTGTTATGATTTAGACACCTGTTAATTAAAAACAAACAAAAAATTACTAATTTTAATATAATATATTAATATTTGCTATAACCTATTAGTGGGTTTTAAAATTAAAAAACCAATTAAAAATAAAACATAATTGAAAAAAATGTAAACAAACTTTTTTATTGAGATTTTCATCTGTCAATAATTACTTTAATTAAGAAAAGATCAATTAAGATTAAATTTGTCGAGGTCCAGACCTAGCCAGATCGCTTTCTCATCCTCAAAACTTGTTAATAGAATTTGTTTCATCAAAATCGGTAAAGCCGTTTTCAAAATAGAAATATAAATAAATATATATATAAATATACAAACAATTTTTGCTCGTTTAATAAGAGTAGAATTATGTATTTTCAAGATTCTCATAGGTAAGAGGCCAAACGCACCCCCACCCCACCCCATTCATAGATAAGAGGCCATATTATCTGAAAGAATTGTATAGTATGTTTATTAACGTCTTGTGAGGTGGAACGCAAGTTTATACAATTCTTTCAGATAATATGGCCTCTTATCATATCATATTCGCCTAAATTTTAAGCAATAAATAAAAAAAATGTTAATTGGGCGAAATCCGAGCCATAGTTATCAGAGGTATCAAACTCTAGACTTTTTCAAATACTAACATTTCGGCACTAAAATTAGCTTTCTAAGGGCCAGTTTCATAAAAAAAATAATCCTTCGCTTACTCAACTCTAGGTTGAGAGTTACCCTGGAGTTTCAAACAATATGAATTTCATAATGATCGATTCTCATTTAATAGTCCAAGAATAACCATTCTACATTGGATTTTTGACGTTTCGGTTATTATTAGTAACCATTGCTGAAGACATGGAGGAATCGACTTAAAATCAAAAATAGCCATCAATTCTCATATAATACTCGAGGAATAACAATTTTACATTAGATTTTTGACGTTTCGATTATTATTGATAACCATTGCTGAAGACATGGAGGAAACGGCTTAAAATCAAAAATAACGATCGATTCTTATCTAATACTAGTGGAATAACCTTAGTGCATTCCATTTTTGATGTTTTGACTATTAATGGCAACCTCTACTGAAAACGTGGAAGAATCGACAAGTTTGAGTTGTTTACCAAAAAGAATTTAGTCTTTTTGATTTTAAGTCGATTCTTCCACGTTTTCAGTAGAGGTTGCCATTAATAGTCAAAACATCAAAAATGGAATGCAATAAGGTTATTCCACTAGTATTAGATAAGAATCGATCCTTATTTTTGATTTTAAGCCGATTCCTCTATGTCTTCAGCAATGGTTATCAATAAAACCGAAACGTCAAAAATCCAATATAGAATGGTTATTCTCAAGTACTAAATGCGAATCAATCGCTATTTTTGGTTTAAAGTCGATTCTCTATAAAGGTAACGGATAAGAAAAGAACGCAGTTGCTTTGGTTACTTATAAACCTTCCCTCCCAAATTTTTAGCATTTCACAGAGACAAGCCTATCCACTCTTACGTTAAGTTAGGTTAAATGAGTCCTATATTACCATAAACAGATCAAATGAATAAATTTTAAAGAATTTAAAAATCTTACTTTAGAGTAAAGTACTTTAAAATATAATTTTACTAAAAACTTTATTTAACCTTTTTTGTCGGCCCCAAGGTACTTAATTAGGATATTAAATTTCATCAAAATTGGTTAAGTCATTTTAAAGATATTTAGAAAAAACTAAAAAAGTACTGAAATAAATAATGTTGTATAATACTAATGTTTGTAGGCCGATATGTACCAAAAACTAATCAGCGCTTCATTTTGTTAAAATGATGGTAGGTTTTTCAATTTCATTTCAATCGGTGCAAAGGTGTGAAAAAATCGTGGACGAAAAAAACGATAACATACATCCATCCATCCATCCGCACGCACTTCCATGAAAAAATGGCACTTTTTTGGCCTCTTGACGAGATTCCAGGTAATTTTGGCAAAACCGTCACGTGCTAAAATTCAATCTACACTGAATACTTCAATTTGTGACCTTAATTGAGTCCATGGGTTCCGTAGTCTTTACCTGAGGACCCTTTGAAGTCGCGCTTGCCGCCACACTGATTACAATACTTTACCCATGCTTCCGCATTGGATAAAGTAAAAAAATGATCATGCTGAAGACAATTTTCAAGTGAAGAATTTGTAGAAGGTGTGCCTGGTATGAGGGAGGCAATCCTCTTTTGGCAAGAGGGGAGTGAATTGCCCTCTGCGATCAATAGCGCTCACATCTCACGCAGACTGCTCTTAACTTGTGGCTCTACCCTGCTTCATTTGTTCTTAAGTACTCTCCACTGGCACACGGTTTGCTTTTTTTTTTGTTTTTAATTTTGTCTTAACATTCAATTTTTAAAATTGAATTAACTTGTTATAAAGTACCGAATTGTTCTAAATACAATTAAATTATAATACTCTAAGTTTTCGTAGGGTTTTCTAAAAAAAATAAGCTGACGTGTTCTGATGTGCCCATCCACTTGACTTTACCATACAACCTGGCCCCTCACTTATATATAATAAAATTATTTATAATCATGTAGGGGAGGGGGCTAGTTTTTGCATTTTTATTCTTCTGAGGGTCCACTGATTATGTATACAAAATTTGGTTTAGTTTGGTAAATGGCAAAGATTTTCATTTTTTGACCCTTTCCCCCCCATTTCGGGCGGTTAGTTTTTGCATTTTTAGACTTCTTGGGACCCACTGATTATGTATACAAAAATTTGGTTGGAGTTTGCTCAAACGACCTAGATTTTTAATTTTTAACCCCCATCGCCCCCCTTAATTTTTGGGTCGATATGCACCAAAATCTAATCAGCTCTTAATCTCAATGGACCAAAACTACGTGTGAAATTTGATTTCGATATTCACACTAGTTTTTGAGCTAGCTCGTACACAAATTTGCTAACACACATTTTGACAAAACATTTTTTTATCTCGAAAAATATGGGGGGTCAGATAGGCTAGGCGGTAGCGTGACAGCGAGCTAACCAGGGGACCCGGGTTCGAATCCGACTCGAGGCATCCAGCTAAAATCTGACCTCCTGGGGTAGAGACAAATTTAAAAAAATATAACTAGTATCGTAATTAGGCTTTTATGGCTAAAAAGGCCGAAAATAAAAAATATAGAAAAATATAATTTTTTCATGTTTACTTATTAGAGCTTTTTGTACACCGAAATGCCATGGTTTCTGCTCAATTTTTTTAATCGAAATAATTTCAGCCGTTTTTTAGATATTTTGAAAAAAGAAGTGAAAACCACTTTACAAATTTTGGTTGAGTTTGCTCAAATAGTCAGATTTTTAATTTTTAACCCCTTCCACCCCCCTTAATTTTGGGTCGATGTGCACCAACATCTAATAAGCTTTTAATCTTCAATGGACCAAAACTACGTGTGAAATTTGGTTTTGATATTCACACTAGTTTTTGAGCTAGCTCGTCCACAAAAATTTGGTAACGCACAGACTAACGGACACCCAACCAGACAACCAGACAGACTAACAGACATTTTGACAAAACAATTATTATTTCGAAAAAATAATAATTTTTTCGATGTTCACTTATTAGAGCTTTTTTGTTGAGCGAAATACCACGGTTTAGCTCAATTTTTTTTTAATCAAAATAGTTTCAGCTACTTTTGAGATATTTCGACAAAAAGAAGGAAAAAAAACACTTTTTTCATTCACGATTACAATACGGACCATACCCTGCATGGTAAAGTAATAACGAGATTATCTTCCAATGAAACCATACTGTTACGGATAGTGTTTATTGTTTGTCAGAAGTGTTAATTAAATCCACCTTAGAATAATTAGTAGAGATTGTGGTGTTGGTGCGAGGTGAAACATTTTTAATAAAGATAAGAGTAAATAAATATTATATGTAATTAGTAATGAAGCTGTTGAAGCTTTTATTTTTGTGACTTCATTAAAGTTTGAATTTTTATTTAAATCACACATCCATTGAGCTCTTGGACTGTGAACATCTAGTGATTAACCGATTATAGAATTCCAAAATAACTTGAGATTCTTATCATTAAAAAGAAATTTTTTTTTTCTTTTGTCTTGTTCATATCGGGAAAAAAAATCTTCTGATAGGGCAGGACAACAAGAGGGCTTGAGCCCCCCCATTAAATATGGCAACAAATAATGCCATATCCAGTGATCAAAATTTACATTATACATCTTCATCAAGTGAGTTTCCGTCAAGAAATAGTGACTCATTCTCAGAACAAGAAATTTCACAACATTCACAAGCCAACATCGCATCCAACCAGTTATCATCAAAAAATGATAACTCATCATCTCAACAACCTGTTAATCAAGAAATGGAAGTAACATGGCAAAGGGTCAAAAGAAAGCGAACTATTTCAGGTGAAAAATTACAATTACCTAATCAAGACACTCTATTAATACAACAAACAAATCGTTTTGCTCCACTTGCCAATATTAACCCATCAAGTGAAAACAAAATTAATGATTCGAACAAAATTTCGAAAACTCCATCTCCTCCGCCCATTTATATTTATCACGTTTTAAATTATAAAGATATGGCAGATAGCGTATCTAAAATTATAAATAAAAATGAATTCACATGCAAGGCCATGAAAGATTCTACAATAAAAATTAATGTCACATCCATAGAAGCCTATAGAAAATTGGCAAAATTTTTAAAAGAAGGTAATGTCATTCACCACACTTACCAATTAAAACAAGACAGAGCTTTCCGTGTTGTAATAAAAAACCTCCACCATTCTATCAACATTGATGATATCAAACATGAACTAAATGAAAAGGGTTTTAATGTAAGAAACATGACAAA
Source organism: Forficula auricularia (assembly GCA_024734495.1). Classification (NCBI taxonomy): domain Eukaryota; kingdom Metazoa; phylum Arthropoda; class Insecta; order Dermaptera; family Forficulidae; genus Forficula; species Forficula auricularia. The sequence continues at coordinate 7,479,887 of JALMQS010000025.1, read as the reverse complement.
CATAAGAAATAGATTAACCAAAGACCCTCTTCCACTATTTTTTCTTGATCTTGAACCAAATGACAATAATAAAAATATCTATAATATTAACTATTTACAAAATACAAAAATAATTGTCGAACCACCCAGAAAGAAAAATGTAATTCCCCAATGTACGAGATGTCAAAATTACAACCATACAAGATCATATTGTTTCAGACCATATATATGTGTCAAATGTGGGGGCCAACATGACACTGCACAATGTACCAAACTAAAGAACATCCCCGCTGTCTGTGCGAATTGCAAAGGAGATCATCCAGCAAATTATAAAGGATGTTCAATATACAAAGAACTACAAAAAATGAGAGGCAAATCAATGAATAATACTGAACCCAATACCAATCGCGGAAAAACTCCTATCCAAACTCAAACAGAACATACAACAGCATCACTCCTTCCCCTCCGCCTCCATTACATCACTCAAACCCCCAGCTAAAGTTTCAAAGATCATACGCCCAAGTTGTTGGAAATGCAAATAATAATAATCAAACAAATGACATCAATACAGTATTAACTTCCTTCATGAACGAATTCAAAACGATGTTCAATCAATTATTGGAACAAAATAGACTTATACTTAACCTGCTATCACAAGTCATCAATAATAATAACTAGAAATGGCTGATGCAATCAGAATAGCTCTCTGGAACGCCAACGGATTGGTTCAACGAAGAAACGAAATTGAAATATTTCTACATATGGAAAAAATTGATATTCTCCTAGTGTCAGAAACGCACTTCACTTCTAAAAACTACTTCAAAATACCTAATTATAAATTTTACTCTACAGAACATCCCGATGGCACAGCACATGGAGGTACGGCGATACTAATCAAAGAATCAATATTCCATTATGAACTTGATAAATATGAAAAAAGCTTTATACAAGCAACATCTATTAAAATCACAAATAAAAATGGTTCGAATATAGTGGTTAGTGCATTATATTGTCCCCCAAGACATTCTATTACAAAAGAACAATTTACATCATTCTTTGAAACACTTGGCCCTAAGTTCTTAGCAGGAGGTGACTACAATTCGAAACACACGAATTGGGGATCTAGACTGATTACACCTAAAGGGAGAAATTTGTTAAAATCAATCAATTCAAACGGATATAATACTTTAACGACAAGGAAGCCAACCTATTGGCCTTCAGATCCAAATAGATTACCTGATCTATTAGACTTCTTTATTTCAAAAGGACTTTCAAGTTCCTATACTAACATAGAAGAAAGCCTAGAACTTAGTTCGGATCACACCCCTGTAATAGCTACAATTAGCTCTACGTTGTTAAAAACAAAAATCTATCCCACCCTGAGCAATAAAAAAACGAACTGGAGATTATTTCAGAGAAGTGTAGAGGAAAATATAAACCTCAGCATATCCTTGAAAACAGAGAGTGATATCGATCAAGCCATAGAACATTTCAATAAAATTATTCAGGAATCAGCTTGGCTTGCAACTCCTGAAATAAACTACAAAATAAAAGAAATAAATTATCCGTTTGAGATAAGAGAAAAGCTAAGAGAAAAGCGAAGACTCAGGAAAATCTGGCAAAGAACGCAGTATCCACTAGATAAATTAATATTCAACAGAGTATCAAAAGAACTCAAAATTCTGATAAATAAAAACAAAAATGAAACAATTCAAAATTACCTATCTAAATTATCCCCCCAAGGAAACAATGAATATTCCGTATGGAAGGCAACAAAATATCTCAAAAGGCCCAAAACATTCATATCCCCAATAAAAATCTACCCAAACACATGGGCAAGAACAAATGCAGAAAAGGCGGAGGTATTTGCAAAACATTTAAGCAATGTATTTATCCCTTATTCTCAAACGTGTTCAAACTCAGAAAACGAAGAAATTGAAGATTTCTTATGCTCCCCATTGCAATTATCTCCTCCTATTAAATATTTTACTGTAAAAGAAATAAAACAGACAATAAAAAATGAGCGTAAAAAAAGTCTCCTGGATATGACCTAATAACTATCGAAATATTAAAAAAACTACCTAAAAAAGGAGTAACTTTTCTCACTGAATTGTACAATTCCATAATAAGAACATGCTACTTCCCTACTCAATGGAAGTTTGCACAAATTATCATGATATTAAAACCTGGCAAACCTGAAAACCAAACTTCATCTTATCGACCGATAAGCCTACTTCCCCAGACATCAAAAATACTTGAAAAACTCCTACTTCAAAGATTAAAAGCCGCAGTTGATCTAGATGAAATACTGCCACACCATCAATTTGGATTTCGACAGCAACATTCAACGGCAGAGCAAATCCACAGAATAGTTAATGTTATTGAAAATACACTTGAAGAAAGAAAAATATGCACGGGTGTATTCCTGGATGTCGAAAAGGCGTTTGACAAAGTGTGGCACCAGGGTCTACTTTACAAAATCAAAAAACTTTTTCCGGATCATTTCTATTGGCTTCTTACGTCTTACCTCAAAGATCGATTTTTTCAAATAAAAGTAGAATGTGATTTGTCGCAAATGTATACCATACGATCAGGCGTCCCACAAGGTAGCGTATTAGGTCCACTCTTGTATTCTGTATATACTGCAGATTTACCAACCACATCTGACGAGTCATTCATCGCTACATATGCCGATGACACTGCCATCCTTGCAACTAGTGAAGACCCAGGCCTTGCTTCAAATAAGCTACAGGAACAGCTCAACATGATTCAGAAATGGTTGAATAAATGGCGAATTCGTATAAATGAAAGCAAATCTTCGCATATTACATTTACAAATAAAAGATGTACGTGTCCACCAGTGTATATAAATTCAAAAATTATCCCCAACACTAGTACGGTGAAATATCTAGGTCTGCACCTTGACACTAGGCTCACTTGGAAGGAGCACATCAAGAAAAAAGAAATGAAATCAATATTAAATATAAAAATATGTTTTGGCTCATCGGCAGAAAATCACAGCTTGCTCTGAAAACAAAAGTGATGATTTATAAAGCAATCCTTAAGCCTATTTGGTTGTATGGCTGTCAAATATGGGGAACAGCCAGTGAGTCCAACTTGAGCAAGATACAGAGAGTGCAATCAAAAATTCTCAGAGGCATTACTAATGCCCCCTGGTACATAACAAATGAAACTCTACATAAAGATCTAGATGTACCGTCAATCAGAGAAGTCATATACAACCAATTTGATAAACACCAAAGGAAACTAGAACATCATTCAAACACATCGGCCATTGTCCTATTGGACAATAGCCAGACTATCAGAAGAAGAAAGAAATACCACATACTTGATACAGAAGAAAGGATGTTGACCTTCAGCTGGAAAAACAAATTCAAATAGGATAGACATCAATGGATGACTATTCCTTCAAGATAATTAACTCTCATCAAATTTACTAAAAGTTGTAAATAAATAACTGATTGTAAATAAATTGAAATAAAAAAAAAAAAAAAATCACACATGATTAATTTTATAATTATTTATTGAAACAAATAATTTTTAATACAACGTTTCGATCGACTTATTCTGCGATCCGTTCTCAAGTATGAGCAGAGATAGGATTGGCTCAGTTAATCTATAATCGGAGTGGGTTGCTCATACTTGAGAACGATCGCAGAATAAGTCGATCGAAAACCGTTGTATTTATATTGTGACTATTTTGTTTCAATAAATAATTATAATTAATCATGGGATTTAAATACCAAGGTTCAGACTTTAATTATATGTAATATTCATTTACTATGTGTTACTTGTTTCACATTACAACCTTAGAGAAATGGAAACAAAGTCCCATATGTCAGATGGGTACATCCGAGGGGTGAACAGCGATTGGAATTAGGTGTACATGTCTTTGGAATTATGTGGAATTACTTTCGGAATTCATTAGATAATGCCCCTAAATCTGTTGATCTTTTATTTGGAAATGAAAATGTAAGTGGAAGTAGGTGTACAGGATATTAGTTCGCTGTTCACCCCTCAGGTCCATCTTACGGGGAAGCCAGTCGTGGACTGCATTCGGGTCTATTTCCCGAGGCGAGTCAATTCAACCATAAATAGTAAAAGTGCCAAAAAGCAAGCCAGCCAGTCTTACTTGAAGAACATGCGTGAAATTTTTTTCGAAGATTTAATTTTCATCATTAAAAACTTCAAATCAATTAAGTCATTTATGAGATAATTGAAAAGTTTTATTTTGCCGATTATATTTCTATATATTATATATATTATATATATGTGTGTGTATGTTTATTTGCATCAAGCACAGGACAAAATTTTTGTTTCTCTCTATGTATTTATGAGATATTCAGAAATAAACTGCAACGGGATCGTTGCTAAACTTAATCCAGTTCATTTGAAATATTAATATGTTTATTCCTTTATTATTAATCAGATATCACTTACAATTTGCAGTTCGTGTTGACTTTAATTTAAAAATAATGATCGATTCTCAGCTTAATGAGTCAGAGGGAATAACAATTCTACATTAGGTTTTGACGCTTCGATTATTATTGGTAACCATTGCTGAAGACATGGAGGAAACGGCTTAAAATCAAAAATAACGATCGATTCTTATCTAATACTAGCGGAATAACCTTATTGCATTCAATTTTTGATGTTTTGACTATTAATGGCAACATCTACTGAAAACGTGGAAGAATCGACTTAAAATCAAAAAGACTAAATTCATTTATGGCAAACTCGGGCATGCCTGTCTTAAGACGTTCAATTTTGTAAAAATCAAAAAATAAGAATAACAAAAATTTAGATTTTTAAAAAGCTCAAGTTGTTTGCCAAAAAGAATTTAGTCTTTTTGATTTTAAGTCGGTTCTTCCACGTTATCAGTAGAGGTTGCCATTAATAGTCAAAACATCAAAAATGGAATGCAATAAGGTTATTCCGCTAGTATTAGATAAGAATCGATCGTTATTTTTGATTTTAAGCCGTTTCCTCCATGTCTTCAGCAATGGTTACCAATAATAACCGAAACGTCAAAATTCAATGTAGAATGGTTATTCCTCGACTATTAAATGAGAATCGATCATTATTTTTTACTTAAAGTCAACATGAACTGCAAATAGCTAGTGATATCTGATTAATAATAAAGGAATAAACATATTAATATTTCAAATGAATTTGATAAAGTTTAGCAACGATCCGTTGCGGTTTATTTTTAATTGGTTTACTTATCAAGTGTCATAAGTCATGTATAAAATTCGACCTTTTTACATGAATTAAACGTCTAAAATAATATTAATATATTGCTTTCACCTAAAGCCAGGTATTATGTAAACGTAAAGAATAGTCTAGAAATGCTGTCCGCCTGTATTTATGCAACCGAAATACGGCTCTGGATTGTTCTAGCCTACCCTACAGGAGTCCTTGTTAAATGAATATTTTTCATAATGTTGTTAGAGTTTGTGGCTGTGGTGAAACTGTATTAGATTAAGGAGGATGTTTCAGCCAAAGTTGGATGCGCTGGTTTAATAAAACAGCCTGAATAAAACGTTTCGGCCTGAATTTATTTGGCCATCTTCAATTAATTGGGAGTTATACACAAAATGAGGGACACATATGTGATCGAACCAAGCCTTGTCAAAAATAAAAATTGTACCGTCATGCAAATTTATAACGTGCCTGTGCCCAAAGGTTCAGAATGATGGGGTAAGATGCCGTAATGGAAACGTTTACGAATTTTTTTTATGTAAAAAATAGTTTTTCAAAGAGAAACTTATTTTTTTATTAATTGCAAAAGTACATATATCTTTATATATATAAAATTAAGGTTCTGTCTGTACATTAGTCCAAATCAGGCCAAATTTTGGTTGAACGCGTTTCAAGCAAAGTTATGAACGAAAACACCCTCAACAAAATTCTTGTCTGTCTGTATGTTTCCGTGGGTTCCGCGAAAAGTTGCTCACGATTCACGTAAAAACGGCTGAAAAGATTATTATGGAATTTCATCCAATTTACATCAGATGTCTTCTAACTTACGTTTTTAGCTATAAAACGTTTTGATATTTTGACCCCAAAAGGGGGTTTGAGGGGGTTGACAATTATAGTCTTGAGAACATTATATCTTTCGGCCTTCTAACGAACACCCTGTAAAAAGTTTTGTATATATCCTATTTATTTATGTTTCTTGTATATAATTTTAACTAATGACAAGTGTATCAAAATTTTTTTATATAAATATCGACTAAATCCCGCTTTGAAGATGGCCATAACCAATGGCCGAAACGTTAGTGGGAATTGATAAATAAAAAAAATTGAAGCTGCACGTCTCTTATTTTAAACCTAAACAAAGAAAGTAGTTCGTTCTTGTATCAAAATGTTTATATTTTCAATGTGGACAACCGATTTTGGGCTCACTAGCTTCAGAATTTCTGGTTCAAAAATGCAGAAAACAACATTTTTTTTTGTTGATATTTTAAAGACCTTTTATAAAATAAGAAGTATAGAAGAGCGTACCGAGTCTTAAAAAGTTTTTAATTTTTCCTCCATTTTCTTTTGAATTTTTAGATGGTAAATTAAAACAAAAGTAATGTATTTTAAGAATTTATATATTATATATGTAGGTATATTTGTACATCAAAATGTCATTTCAGATAAGTAACATTAATTCCTATTTATCTAAAATAATATAGGCTCGTAATAGAATGATTCTCATTGGACAGCCGAGAATAGTACTTAGCTACAAAAGCTAGAAAAGATAAGGACTTGATGTCGAGCCAACATATACACTATAATCCCATCTCTCTCCGAACTAACTTGATGACATGTTACTTTATACTTTACTATAATATGGTTATTGCTGAATTCACTTTGGACAAATTTACCCCCCCCCCCTCTATTTTGCTTATGAAGGTAGATTCATGCATATTGATTATTATATACTCAAATATATGTATATTATTTGTATATATATAATGAGGACTCGAAAATCATTAAAATGAAGTTTACATTAATACAAAAATTCATATTAATATGTACATTAATAATATTTAACGGTTTAGCAGAAAATTGATAATATACAGACCTATTTTCTAAAAACCATTTTTGGAATTTATGGACCTTGAATCGTAAAGATCTGTAAAGATAGTCCTTTTTATTTTTAACGAAAACAATAACAACTGTTTATGTAATAGACAGTACCTGGAATATCGAGCGATGCTCGGTAATTTTCTTCTTAAATTAAAAGCGATATATTAATATTATTTTTAACTAGCTGCAAGACCCGCCTTCGGCGGTCCTCTTGCTAGCCAAGGGGCACGCCCCCTGGACTCCCAACCCACGAATCCACCCTCACACTACACTCCCCCCCGACACATCCAGAACCCCTAACCCCGCACCATGAACCCGTGCCCAACCCCCGCCCCCATACCAAAGAACCCAAACCTCACCCCCCACTCCAACCCACCACACTCCCCGAAACCCACCCAGCACCCCAACCCCCGCCACCACACCACCAACCCAACCCTCACCCCACCCACCTCGGGCCCCCAACCCACGAACCCCAACCTCACCCCCCACTCCAACCCACCACACTCCACGAAACCCACCCAGCACCCCAACCCCCGCCCCCACACCACCGCTTCAACACTCTAACCTGCACCCCCACCTCGGACCCCCCCCCCGGTACCACCCCACTACGCCACTGGACCCTCACCTGAACCCCCCATCCACCAACCTTGCACCACCCCCGTGACCCCCCCCCCCTACTCCGCCATACTCCCTCACTCCACCGCCATTCCACTCCGCGCATCCCATGCCCTAACCCACCCCCACTCCACCCCGCACCCAGTTTTTGCATTTCTAGCCTTCTAGTGACCCACAGATTATGTAAACAAAATTTGGTTGAGTTTAGTCCAAGAGCAAGAATTTTCATTTTTTGACCCCCCCCCCCATTTTGGGTGGTTAGTTTTTGCATTTCTAGCTCTCTAGAGTCCCACAGATTATGTATATAAAATTTGGTTTAGTTTGCTCCAAAAGGCAAGAATTTTCATTTTTTGAACCCATCCCCTTTTTTAAGTGGTTAGTTTTTGCATTTCTAGCTCTCTAGAGACCCACAGATTATGTATACTAAATTTGGTTGAGTTTGGTCCAAGAGCAAGAATTTTCATTTTTTGACCGCCCCCCGCCCCCCATTTTGGGTAGTTAGTTTTTGCATTTCTAGCTTTCTAGAGTCCCTCAGATTATGTATACAAAATTTGGTTGAGTTTGCTCCAAGGGCAAGAATTTATTTATTTTTCTCCTTCCTCCCTTTTTGGGTGGTTTTTGGGGGGAATTTTTTAAACAAAAGTTGTCAGAAATCACATCCCCTACAACTTTGCTCATTATAAAATTTCCCGTAGAGTTAATAGTTTAAGAGTTATTTGATAATTTTCATTCGTGCACTCCCCCAAACCCCCTTTTGGGGTCAAAATATCAAAACGTTATATAGCTAAAAACATAAGTTAGAAGACCTCTGATACAAATATGAAATTTCATAATAATCCCTTCAGCCGTTTTGACGTGAATCGTGAGCAACTTTTCGCGGAAACCACTGAAACAGACAGACAGACATACAGACAGGAATTTTGTTGAGGGTGTTTTCGTTCATAACTTTGCTTGAAATGTGTGCAACCAAAATTTGGCGTGATTTGGACCAATGTACAGACAAAACCTTAATTTTATATATATAGATTTTAAATTCAAGTAAAAAGGTCGATTTTTAATCGCAGCCAAAATAAAATAAAATTTAATTTATATTGATAGAGATTTTCTTTAGGAGACGGACTGGTATAAATATGCAATTGGATGTTGATGAAAGCAGTCCACGGTGGTTGTAAAAAATAAGACTATAGAGGTTTTATTATTTTACATTTATTTGTTAAACCGACGTTTCGGAGACTTATTCTCTCTTCTTCAGGGTAACAAAAAGTCAATGAAAGTAGTTCAAAAAATAGTTACTTTCTGTCTCCTTTGACAATGCCAAAAAAACATTATAAAAATTCTTTTTCATCACAAATAGAAAACAAAGTGAATTGCTTTTTACTTTGTTTTCTATTCGTGATGAAAAAGAATTTTTATAATGTTTTTTTTGGCATTGTCAAAGGAGACAGAAAGTAACTATTTTTTGAACTACTTTCATTGACTTTTTGTTACCCTGAAGAAGGAGAGAATAAGTCTCCGAAACGTCGGTTTAACAAATAAATGTAAAATAATAAAACCTCTATAGTCTTATTTTTTACAACCACCGTGGACTGCTTTCATCAACATCCAATTGTTTAATTTATATTTTTACCAACGTTAACACACACTATGGCCATATCACTGGCCACAAAGTTTTAAATTTTATTGCAATCTACTAGTATATATATAAAATTAAGATTTTGTCTGTAAATTGGTCCAAATCACGCCAAATTTTGGTTGCACACGTTTCAAGCAAAGTTATGAACGAAAACACCCTCAACAAAATTCCTGTCTTTATTTATGTCTGTATGCCTGTCTGTATGTATGTCTGTTTCCGTGGTTTCCGTGAAATGTTGCTCACGATTCACGTAAAAACGGCTGAAGGGTTTATTATGAAATTTCATATTTACATCAGATGTCTTCTAACTTAAGTTTTTAGCTATATTACGTTTTGATATTTTGACCCCAAAAGGGGGTTTGGGGGAGCGCACGAATGAAAATTATCAAATAACTCCTAAACTATTAACTCTATGGCAAATTTTATTATGAACAAAGTTATAGCGGATGTAATTTCTGACAACTTTTGTTTAAAAAATTCCCCCAAAAAATCAGCCAAAAAGGAGGGGAGGGTCAAAATATGAAAATTCTTGCTCTTTGACCAAACTCAACCAAATTTTGTATACATAATCTGTGGGTCACTTGAAGGCTAGAAATGCAAAAACTAACCACCCAAAATGGGGGGGGGATCAAAAAGATGAAAATTCCTACCCTTAGAGCCAACTTGACCAAATTTTGTATACATAATATGTGGGTGGCTAGAAGGCTAGAAATAAAAAACTGGGTTCGGTAGGTGAAAACCACGGGGTGGGGGTGGGGGTGCAGGTGCAGGGTGGAGTGGGGGGTTTACGTGAGGGTCCAGAGGCGTAGTGGGGTCGTGCGGGGTGGGGTCCGGGGTGGGTGCGGGGTGGTGTGGAGCGGGGTGAAGGGCACGGGAGTGGGGTGGTGCAGTGAGGAGTGAGGGTTCAGGTGAGGGTTTAGAGGCGTAGTGGGGTGGTGCGGGGGCTGGGGTGCAGGGTGGTGGGGTGGGGGCGGTGGTTGGGCATGGGTGCAACGTGCTGGGGTGGGAGGTGCTGGGTGGGAGTGGGGTACCAGGGGGCGTGCCCCTGGCTAGCAAGAGGGCCGCCGAAGGCGGGCCTTGCAGCTAGTTAAAAATAATATTAACACAATATTACACGGAGGTTTTTTCGTTGACCCTTTTAAATCCTGAAGAAGGCGGTACGATCCTTCGAATTGATATTCTAATCAATTATTTTATAAACAAAATACCTTTAATTAATTAAATAGGCAAATTCAAATATATAATAATATTTGTAATGATCTATTAGTGGAATTTAAAATAAAAAAAAACAATTAATTTTATTAAAAGAATATTGAAAAAAATGTAATTATACTTTTTTATCGAGACAACCACCTGTGAATAATTATTTCAATTAACAAAAAACCCATCAAAAATAGCTTAGCCGAAGATGAGACCGTGACAGATCGAATTGTCAACCCGAAAACCCCCTTAACCCGTGAATTTCATCCAAATTGTTATATAACATTTAGATAAAGCGGTGTTGTTTTATAGTGCAACATATTAAACACAGGTGTTTTTAAAAGGTTATAGTGGTGTTTCACAAGTAAAAATAAAAATTAAAAAAAAAATTAATTCTATTTTTGGAGTTTTATTTTAAATACTTTAAATTTGGAGTTTTTAGCCCATCATCAGGAGTTTGAGCTTACAAAAACTGAAGAAAAATTTTACATTATATATTGTCAATACAATGTAAAAAAAATTTCAGTCTTTTGGAATCTAAAACTCGTGATGATGGGCTAAAAATCCGAAATATGTATACTATACAGGTATCTTGTGGCCTGCAGAAAATAATGATTACAATTTTTTGGTATTACTGATAGACAATGCCGCAGATTATATGTTGAAAGCTGGGGAACTTTTAAAACCATTTTTCACTAAAATGATACATGTAACGTGTCTTATACACGCTATTCAATTAGAATGGCAGAATATTTTCCAGTTAAGTTCCCAAATATTGATGCTAATAAGTAAATTTGCTTACTTCCGTGACCCCACAGCATAAAAAGTGTTGGGATATTTCTAATTAACGTTTGTTTAGACCAATATTTTTACATATATTTTTACTTTACCATAAGGGTATCGTATATTTTTACTTTACCAGTAAGGGTATGGTCAAGTATTGTAATCGTGCATGAAAAAAGTGTTTTTTTTCCTTCTTTTCCTTTTCTTAATATCTCAAAAATGGCTGAAACTATTTTGATTAAAAAAATTGAGCTAAACCATGGTATTTCGCTCAACAAAAAAGCTCTAATAAGTGAACATCGAAAAAATTATTTTTTCGAAATAATAATTGTTTTGTCAAAATGTCTGTTAGTCTGTCTGGTTGTCTAGTTGTGTCCGTTGGGTGTGTTACCAAATTTTTGTGGACGAGATAGCTCAAAAACTAGTATGAATATCAAAACCAAATTTCACACGTAGTTTTGGTCCATTGAGATTAAAAGCAGATTAGATTTTGGTGCACATCGACCCAAAATTAAGGGTGGTGGAAGGGGGGTTAAAAATTAAAAATCTAGGCTATTTGAGCAAACTCAACCAAAATTTGTATACATAATCAGTGGACCTCCAGTAGTCTAAAAATACAAAAACTAACACCCTAAAATGAGGGGTGGAGGGTGTATGGTCAAAAAATGAAAATCTAGTCTCTTGTATCAAATTTTGTATACATAATCACTGAGATCCCAGAAGTCTAAAAATGCAAAAACTAACAGCCCAAAATGGGGGGGGGAGGTGTATGGTCAAAAAATGAAAATCTTGTACCAAACTCAACCAAATTTTGTATACATAATCAGTGGCCACCCAGGAGCCTAAAAATGAAAAACTAGCCCCCCCCCCCCACATGAATATAAATAATTTTATTAAATATAAGTGATGGGCCAGGTTATATGGTAAAGTCAAGTCGATGGGCACATCAGAACATGTCAGCTTATTTACTTTTCTTTTTTCAAGTGCCTCTTTGTTCTTTCTTGAAATTCCTTTTGTAAGTCCCAATTTTTTACTTAAAATGCCTTTTTAATTGCCTATTATTACTTAAAATTCCTTTTTAAAGTGCCTATTTTAGTTATTTTTAGTGCTTAGTTGCCTACGTATTTCAAAGATATTTTGTGCCTATAAATCTAGTTTTTTTGATAATAAATGTTGCGTTCTATGTTTATTTTCTATTGCTACTATTATTATTATTGGAAAAATTAAATTCTTCAAATGTTACTATATTATAGGACAGATAATAAAAGACCTTTTGATTTGACACATTTCGAAAAAAAATGAAAAATTTAAACATGCGCCCCTGTAGGTTGGTACTAATGGTTATATTAGGCAGAGAAGAGCTTAAAATAAAAATTATAACTCAAATATATAATGCGAGTAATTTATAAATAGGCATTTGCTCAAATGCCCTTTAACATTTCATCCCCATTCATGTAAATAGGAAAAACAAATTATAGTTGAAAATTGAATTTCAACGCCTAGTTGTGACTTTCTTGTGCAAGCCAATATTCCGGAATACATATACATATTTATGCATAACACGTCATACATGACTAATCGTATTAGCTATCAAATTTACTTGAGATTCAAATTGTGCATTTACTATTGGGGGAGATCTATTATGTGAAAAGGGGATTGCGACCAACATACGTGAAAGAAATATTCAATAGTGTTAAAATGTTATAGTTAATCACGCATAAATCGAGATTGAAATTTCGATCATTTTTCCAATAAATTTCGAAATAAATTCATAGGCGAATCATTAAATTAAGTCTAAGACCTGATTTACAACTCGCTAAATTTAGCCATAAAGTTCAGCCCTGAAAATAGTGTATAGTCCTGCGCTTAAAGGCCATAAAACTAAGATGACCCTATGCTAGGGAAGACCCTGGGGTTAGCTCTCGAAATATGTTTCATAAAAAAATAATAGGGTGATCGCAGACTTAACTCCTCTATCTTTAACTCTCCGAAATTGATGGGTTAACCTTTATCCTGGGGATAACCCTGTGTTTATTTACATTAGAAAAACATTTTATAGGTTAGAGTTTCAAATCAAAAGAATTCAAAACAAATCGTTATATTATTTATTTTTATAATAATATTATTATTATTTTTATATAATATTAAATATAGCCAAATATACCTATATAAATGTATATAGAATTTTAATTTATGTTAACACGGAATTAGAATAAAACAAAAGAATTCATTATATAGGTATATTTTTTAAAAGTAAATATCTAATAAATTAAATTAAAAAAATTTCTAACTAAAATCGAAGAAAGCAGATATTTCTAATAAAATAGTTAAATTTTTATATTTATTTCGTAGAATAAAATTAGATCGGAAACGATTGGAGTCAGCATTAAATTCTGATGCCAAATCATCCCATATTTTTTTATTCTTTAAATTAGCATCGGAATCTGAACGCTTAGATTCTAACACATCTTTATATTTATTAACGAGAAAAACAAGACGTTTCTCCTCTTCTATTGTGAAATTGGGACTTCTTTTACTCTTAATTGAAGATTGGTCCATATTCTATCTAAAATTTAATATTCACTTATTCAATACATTTCAAATTTTTAAAATTACATGATTTGTCTCAGTTTTGTTGTATCTATATACTTACTTTTTTACCACTTTATTTTTATATGATTAAATAGAAAAAAAATTTGATTGTTTTTAAATAATAAAAGGATACAAGACGAATGTCAAAACAAAAAAAAATTTAAACATAATTTTTTTTTTTTTAAAATAACTAAAAATCTAGGGAATTTCTGCCATTGCCAACCTATTTTCCTACCCTTGGGGACTGACTCGAGGTGAGCTAACTCCACACTATTTTGTTTTTATGAAATTCATATTGTTTGGAACTCCAGGGTAACTCTCAACCTGGAGTTGAGTAAGCCGAGGATTATTTTTTTATGAAACTGGCCCTTAAGGACACAAGAATGAGGTGGTTACCAGCTTCCTTCGTTGATCCTTTTAAACCCTGGAGAGTAGTGAAGATCCTTGGTTTTTAAGAGAAAGATGATGACATTCCAATATATTATTTTTTTGAGAATTTCTAGTTTTCATTATCCTTGGGCTGACTTTCCACCAATTGACCCTTGAAGTACATCATCCATCTTCAAAAGAAAATACTTATAATAATATCAAAAAAATGAAAAAATGATATTTTTTAATTTTTAGGCAGAAAGGGTATGGTGAAGTATTGTAATCGTGCATGAAAAAAGTGTTTTTTTTCCTTCTTTTTTTCGAAATATCTCAAAAACGGCTGAAACTAAATATTTTGATAAAAATAAATTGAGCGAAACCATGGCATTCGATCCACAAAAAGCTCTAATAAGTGAACATCGAAAAAATTATATTTTTCGAGATAACTGTTTTGTCAAAATGTCTGTCTGGTTGTCTGTGCGTTACCAAATTTTTGTGGACGAGCTAGCTCAAAAACTAGTATGAATATCAAAACCAAATTTCACACGTAATTTTGGTCCATTGAGATTAAGAGCTGATTACATTTTGGTGCATATCGACCCAAAATTAAGGAAGGTGGAGGAGGGGGGGGGGGGCGTAAAAATTAAACATCTAGGCCGTTTGAGCAAACTCAACCAAATTTTGTATACATAATCAGTGGAGCACCAGAAGTCTAAAAATGAAAAAACTAACCGCCCAAAATGGGGGAAGGGGGTGTTGGGTCAAAAAATTAAAATCTTGGCCATTAAAACTAACCGCCCAAAATGGGGGAAGGGGGGTGTAGGGTCAAAAAATTAAAATCTTGGCCATTTACCAAACTCAACCAAATTTTGTATACATAATCAGTGGGACCCCAGAAGTATAAAAATGCAAAAACTAATCCCCCTACAAGATTTTAAATAATTTTAGGGGCCAGGTTATATAGTAAAGTTAAGTGGATGGCCACATCAAAACACGTCAGCTTATTTTTCTCTGATAATGTTTAAAAGAAATTAAAAAAAAATATTTTATTTACTTTTCAGAAATATATTCAGTTTTTTTCTAGTTAAATTTTTTTCATTTTTTGTACCTTTTCCAAATGTGGGAGATCTTTATACCCCTTCTGTATAATGGAAAAATGATATTTTTTAATTTTTTAGGCAGAAAGAAACCTCCATATACTACGCCACACATTAAGGGGGGGGGTATCTAAGATTTGTGACAAATTGTGAAAGCAGGGCCCGGGATTGTGATGTCCCAAAAGTCAAATTAAAAAATTATAAAAATTATTGGGTATAAAAGTGTTATTGTGACGTCACGATGCATGGGGTGACAGAATTTGACAAAAGTGAGGGTCTTGAAAGATTTTATGACGTTATATTTGTTAGGGGGTTCCAGAAAATGTGACGAAGGGGGATCCAAAAAGGCGAATTTTTCCCTGACGTATTTTATAAATGCCCACTTTGATAAACAAAAGTACTTTTCGATCCAAGGAAAATTTAATGAAAAAGCACGCGTTTTATCTTTAATATTTTTACTTTTAATAATAGTAAAAAATTAAAATATATTATGTATTTTTTACCCTTTGTGTATATTAATTTTTTATATTGAATTGTAGACCCTGAAGTGTTGGGCAGTCATAGTTAAATGTACGTTGAATGAAAAATAAACCTTGCTCTATTGCTCTAGATATTGAACTTATAAAAAACCCTCATGAAGTATCATTTTGATAATCCTATACTACTAAAGCGCATTTGTGACGACGAGGTCAGTATTTATTCTATAGCAATATCTTCTGTTTTCATAATTTCAAAGATAAATTCTGATAAAGATTTCATTATTTTTAATTATCTTTCAAACCATCTTAAGTTACAAATTAGATCACCCTTATTTTTTACTTTATCCAATGCAAAGCATGGGTAAAGTATTGTAATCGCTCTCGGGGCAAGCAAAATTTCGTGGTCCTCAGGTAAAGACTACGGAACCCATGGACTCAATTAAAGTCACAAATTGTAGTATTCAATTAGGGTTGAATTTTAGCACGTGACGGTTTTGCCAAAAATTACATGGGGTCTCGTCGAGAGGCCAAAAAGTGCGATTTTTTCATTTAGTGCGTGCGGATGGATGTATGTATGTATGTATGTATGGATGGATGTATGTATGTTATCGTTTTTTTTGGCCCACGATTTTTTCCACACCGTTGCACCGATTGAAATGGAAATTGAAAACCTACCATTATTTAACAAAATGAAGCGCTGATTAGTTTTTGGTACATATCGGCCCACAAACATTAGTACTTTATTACAGTACTTTTTAGTTTTTTCTAAATATCTTGAAACTGACTTAACCAATTTTGATGAAATTTAATATCCTAATTAAATACCTTGGGGACCACAAAAAAGGTTAAATAAAGTTTTAGTAAAATTATATTTTAAAGTACTTTACTCTAGAGTAAGAGAGTACTTTTTTTAATTTTTTAAATTCTTTAAAATTTATTCATTTGAAAGTTTTAATATAGCTCATTTAGCCTTGCTTAAGTAAGAATGGATAGGCTTCTCTCTGTAAAATGCTAAAAATTTTGGGAGAAATTTTTATAAGTAACCATAGCAACTGCGTTGTTTTCTTATCCGTTACCTTTGCTTTAAGACATAGAGAAATCGACTTTAAACCAAAAATAGCGATTGATTCTCATCTCGTACTTGAGGAATAATCATTCTATATTGGATTTTTTGACGTTTCGGTTTTTATTAGTAACCATTGCTGAAGACATAGAGAAATCGACTTTAAACCAAAAATAGCGATTGATTCTCATCTAGTACTTGAGGAATAATCATTCTATATTGGATTTTTGACGTTTCGGTTTTTATTGGTAACCATTGCTGAAGACATAGAGAAATCGACTTTAAACCAAAAATAGCGATTGATTCTCATCTAGTACTTGAGGAATAACCATTCTATATTGAATTTTGACGTTTCGGTTTTTATTGGTAACCATTGCTGAAGACATAGAGGAATCGACTTAAAACCAAAAATAGCTGATTGATTCTCATCTAGTACTTGAGGAATAACCATTCTATATTGGATTTTGACGTTTCGGTTTTTATTGGTAACCATTGCTGAAGACATAGAGGAATCGAGTTAAAATCAAAAGTAGCGATTGATTCTCATCTGATACTTGAGGAATAACAATTCATAGCATTCGAGTTGTTTGCCGTATTCGAATTTAGTCTTTTGGTATTTTAAGTCGATTCTTCCACGTTTTCATTAGAGGTTGCCATTAATAGTCAAAACATCAAAAATGGAATGCAATAAGGTTATTCCTCTAGTATTAGGTGAGAATCGATCGTTATTTTTGATTTTAAGTCGATTTCTCCATGTCTTCAGCAATGGTTACCAATAATAATCGAAACGTCAAAAACCTAATGTAGAATTGTTATTCCTCAAGTATTAGATGAGAATCGATGACTATTTTTGATTTTAAGTCGATTCCTCCATTTCTTCAGCAATGGTTACAATAATAACCGAAATGTCAAAAATCCAATGTAGAATGGTTATTCCTCGACTATTAAATGAGAATTATTTTTGAATTAATGTCAATATGAACTACAAATTGCAACTGATATCTGATTAATAATAAAGGAACAAACATATTAATATTTCAAATGAATTTGGATAAAGTTTATTTTTTAATTAATTTTATTGAACCAATTATTTTACATGAATCAATGTATACATTGTATTTTAGCTTCGACTCCGGAGATTACTTCTCCACCATCGAGTGTCCTTGATCATCTTTTTAGGCCTTGTTTTTAATAAGAGGAAAAAACTAATTAAAGAAAAAAACCTCTTTTCCGATAATTATTCCAATTCCATAATTCTTCACTATCCATCCCCCCCTTATTTTATTTTATTTTTATTTTTTATTTTATTTTATTCGATATACGGGAGTTATCCCAGTTATAATATACATTTTTATACAATAAATTTTTATACAACTTAACAAAACTAAAAAAACTAATTTATAGTCTTAATTATTTTTATAGAGAAAAATTTGCGGAATTTAACAGGATGTAATGTATTTATTTTTATTATATTTATATTATTTCATCTAAATTGAGTAGGCAAACAATTATTTTTATAGAGAAATGATTGGCGGAATTTAACAGAACAAAAGTCACTTCAGTTAATAGACAGATACATACACAGATAGATAACTACAAGTGAAGCTAATATAAAGTATGTAAAAATATAATACAATCTATTACACATTTAATCGTAGTGTGAGCAATATCTTTTGATATCCCTCACACTTCATGAAAAGAAGTCTAATTGTGAGGAGTATGCCTTTAGCATCACTCTATTCAGCCCTGTATTTTTTGAATAATTAGTATTACACATGGGGATAAAAAGGTTTCGACAATGCGACTGTAATATTGAGGTACTTTAAAATTAATATATTGGAGAATTTCACAACAATCAATCAGACTATTCAACAGTTTGCGAAGGAATATCAAGTCATTTTGTAGTCTATGGACTGATAAACTTTGGATATTTAGTTGGGTTCTTAAGAGTGTAGAAGGGGGATAGTTATATGGGGTAAGAGAGTATTAGTGGATGAGAATTTATATGATACAATTTTTAAAAAATTTGCTTTGCACTCTTTCAATTTGGTCAATTTGATGTTTTTAGAGATTAAAATGCTCTTTATTCAAAATTCTTATCAATAATGGTAGAGTAGAGTAAATTTCAGATTGATAAATTAAATTTCATTCATCTTCAGATTTTTATTTCATCTCTTTTAATATTATATTTAATATCCATTTGTATAATTTCTAACTATATTTTTCTCTTCTTTTTCATGGATCGTTCACTTTGGGAATGTTCCGATGCAATCTTTTTCCCACATCTGACACATTTATGTTCTTATCACCAAAAGCGCACCAAATATGAGTATAATGATTTTTTAGCATGGCTTTTAGTTAAAGATTCCAATGGGATTGTTTATAGTTAGATTATAATAGGGAAAGAATTAGGATGTTTTCTCTCTTTACAGCATCCCTCTAGTTACAATCAGTAAATGTAATATTTAACTTATTTTCATATATTATATTAACGTTTTTTCTTTCGATTATAATTTACTAAATTTTTAATTAAATAATTTGGCTTTTTAAATGTTTAGTAAATGGCAATTTTAGAACAAATTAATCTCAATCATAGCTTAAATTGTTTTTCATTTTGTTTTAATTTTTAATTTTTTGCATTTTTTAATATTAAGAATAAATTAAATTCACTCTAATCATTTCATCTTGAAGTTATTCAATATATTAACTTGTAAGAGTCTGATGAGATTGGGAATTTTCAGATATCTCAGCTTTCATCGTCATCATGTATATAGTAGCCTGTAGCTGCAAGGGAACCATTGGAGGATCTCTTCGCAGAAGTGTTGTTTTATTAGATATGTGCCTTGCTTTTGCGTTGGGAGTTTTCAGGTTTCACCTGCCTCGACCACCGTTGGGATTCATCGCTATTTTAATATCAAATTTAATTCTTGAGATTCAGAAAATTCTGTGACAGGAGATTATTGAAAATAAATTCTGCAGTTTTAGTAGTTGTAGTGCCATTTAGTATATAGTTTTGAGGGAGGGTGGATGGTATGCGCATGGCCAACGTATGACGTCCCACTCTGCTATGTCTTCAGGGACCTGCCCTCTTCCCTGTGATTTCTGTCCCCTGGACAGCCAATGTGGTGTCGTCGATACCTAGTCCTCTTCTGGGGATCTTTTATTGTGTGTTTCTCACTCTTGTGCTCTCCCATTCAGCTTTGAGATTCATTTTAGTATAATTCGAGTTAGCCAGTTCGTCTGATGACGTTGCCAAATTTGTGGAACGAGCTAGCCTCAAAAACTAAGTGTTAATATCGATACCAAATTTCACACGTACGTTTTGAGTCCATTGATCTTTCGTTTATTGGGCCACGCAGGTGGGGGCTTCCACTTACATTGAAATACTTACATAATGCGGGTGAATTTAATTGCAGGATTCTTTACATAATTGCAGGAATGCTTCATGCTGATCTGTTTACAAAAAAATTTTTTTCCTCTACAATTCCTAGCGCATGGTGATTTCCCTATCCAGGTCTCCTGTTGAAGCTGCAAGAAATCATTATTGACCCTCTTCTAGAGTCGCCCTGAAGGTGATATCGTACATGCTAAGAGCATGGTCCGATTTTGGTGCATCTCGAGCCACAATTGTCAGCCAACGTGGAGGGGGGGGGGGGGTTCATAATTAGAAATCCTAGGCCATTTGAGCCAACTCCTACCAAACTTTGTATGCCACCATCAGTGGGTCCCCAGAAGTCTAGAAATGCAAAACTAACCCCCTCCTCTAGATGATTATAAATAATTTTATTAAATATTCAATATGATTGAGGTGCCAGGTTGTATGGTGAAGCCGAGTGGATGGCAAAATCAGAACACGTCAGCTCATTATTTTCATGAATAATATTACTATTAAATTTTTTTGGAAATGTCATTGGGCCTTTCGGATCAGACAGGTTTTTTATTTTTTACAAATTCAATGTATACTCATAAATAATATTCTCATCTATTTGAAAAGCAATATTATTTCAAACGTCATTAATAACAAAATAATAATAAAATAATTTAAATGATTTTTTCATTTTGTTACTAACAATGTAACGTAATCGTTGTATTATAAGAAAGTTAAGCAACTTTAGAGCAACAATAAAATGGTAGACAATAATAGTGATGTTCATCGCATTCTCAAGTATCAATGTTTTTATTTCACTATAAGGTAATACTTAGACTCTAAATTTAGTATTTATTCTTTATATGACCAATTTTTTGAAGGGTGATATCACTAACTACTATTTTTAATTAGAAAGAATTTAATTTTTCGGACAGAATCTAAGATTTTAATAGAAATATTATTAAATTGCGATATCAGAGGGATTCATCCCCTCAGAAGTCGAACCTGAGAACTAACTTGCTTTCCGGGCAGTTAGCTCACACCCTCGAGAGTGTGAGCTAACGGTCGAAAAGCAAGTTAGTTCTCAGGTTCGACTCCTGGGGGATGAATCCCCTCTGATATCGCAATTTAATAATATTTCTATTAAAATCTTAGATTCTGTCCTAAAAATTAAATTCTTTCTAGTTTAAAATTGATTTGTTAATCTGAACCCGAGCTCATTTTTGAAAAACATTCCAACTCTTTTAAAAAATAAGATGCTCAAATCTTTACTATTTTTCTTTTTATTGACCTCTAGAACGCGGAGAACCCCAATCCTCCTTTGTGGAGACCCAGCTTGAGAATTACTGTGATTAGATAAACAACGATAAGTCACTCTGTAGTCTGTAGAAACTAAGAGAATTCAGTGAAAATGATAATATTGCACTTTTAATAATATCGAATTATCGAATTATCGAATATAACATTTCTTCCTCGACCTGCTTAGAGGCACAAGTCCTCGGTGGCTAGGCCCTCCAAACATCAATACAATCTAGCTACAATACATCAATACAAATTAACTAAACAATTTAACAAATAATAAACAAGTGCAAAAAAAAAGAAAAGAAAAAAATAGAAATATATGCTCATTAACAAATAATATGACCATAGATTTCCATCAAAAGACAAAAAGTAATTTACAAATTCCGCGCAAAAACCCGATACCAGGAGCAAGCGACGCATTAGCCATCCCGGCATTTGCCATAAGTTGTTAAGGAAACCTGGTCAAAACCTTAACAAGGATGGTATGACCTCTCTCTACCTCAGCTAATCTCTGCTTGTGAGAACTAAATAAAATTTTGTACAACTCTAGGACTTTAGGACTTGACAAACTTCATAATTGATTTAATCATACTATAATCCCAAGTAGTAATAAATAGACTGCTCCATAAATCAATGCCAGATCCTACAAATGAATGCAAACCTACATATTAATATCTGAATTAACTAACTTGTAGGAACCAGACCAATTTAAATTAATACCATTCTTCCCTAAATCCTTATAATCTAAATAACCATCTGAATCATTCTCATAACAAAACCACCACTGGTTTTAACTCCTATATACTTCTAGTCCCAACCCTTGATTGACTACCCCTTTCAACCATATCTATTATCTAAAAAAAAAAAAATATTTTAAAAATAAACAAAATATTTACCTTAGCAACGCAGAGATTTCCTTATTCCAGCCTAATTTCAAAACCAACCCTTGCTTTTCCTATCTCTAAATGGAAAGAAGAGTTAACAAACCCCTCTCCCCAAAAGAGACGAAAAAAGAACTAATAAAAACCTACCAAAAACCTTCAAATTTCTAAAATTGATTTGTTATCTGAACCCGAGCTCATTTTTGAAAAATATTCCAACTCTTTATAAAAAATAAGATGCTCAAATCTTTACTATTTTTTCTTTTATTGACCTCTAGACGCGTAGAACCCCAATCCTCCCTTTGTGGAACCCAGTTTGAGAATTACTGTATTAGATAAATAATGATAAGTCACTCTGTAGTCTGTAGAAACTAAGAGAATTCAGTGAAAATGATAATATTGCACTTTTAATAATATGTATTTTTTCCGAGTCTGTCCAGCCGATAATGATAAGAAAGTGAAAAGCTAACGGGAATTTATTTATTCCTATTGATAATAATATTATTTTCTTTCTTTCTTTTCAGTTGACTCACGAATACAGGCGGGTGATGATGTGTGCGTGTCTGTTCTGGAGACCATGCGACTATATGGGATATGGGCTGATTCAGATGAGATTCACAACATCCCTTAAGGTAAGAATTCACATTTTTGTCTTAAATTAAGTGTTTGCAAAAATAATTCGCCACTATCTAAACAATATTTTACATAGGAAATTTGAATGATTTATTTTTTGATGATATCCCATATAATACAATTTTATTACTTTACCATACAGGGTGTGGTCAAGTATTATAATCGTGTATGAAAAAAGTGGGTTTTTTCCTTCTTTTTTTCGAAATATCTCAAAAACGGCTGAAATTATTTTGATTAAAAAAATTGAGCGAAACCATGGCATTTCGCTCTACAAAAAAGCTCCAATAAGTGAATATCGAAAAAATTATATTTTTTGAGATAATAATTGTTTTGTCAAAATGTCTGTTAGTTAGTCTGTGCGTTACCAAATTTTTGTGGACGAGCTAGCTCAAAAACTAGTCTGAATATCGAAACCAAATTTCACACGTAGTTTTGGTCCATTGAGATTAAGATTTTTGGTGCATATCGACCCAAAATTAAGGAAGGCGGTGGAGGGGGGGGGGGTTAAAAATTAAAAATCTAGGCCATTTGAGCAAACTCAACCAAATTTTGTATACATAATCAGGGGACCCCCAGAAGTCTAAAAATGCAAAAACTAAACGCCCAAAATGGGGGAGGGGGTGTAGGGTCAAAAAATGAAAATCTTGGCCAGTTACCAAACTCAACCAAATTTTGTATATAAAATCAGTAGGACCCCAAAAGTCGAAAAATCCCCTACATGAATATAAATAATTTTATTAAATATTAAATATAAGTGAGGGGCCAGGTTGTATGGTAAAGTCAAGTGGATGGCCACATCAGAACACGTCACCTTTTTTGTTTTTTATTGTATTTGTTAATTTTCTAAGCATTAAGCGTTTTCCTTACAATATCTAAATAAATGATTCTTGATGAGGTTAGTGTATGAAAATAATCATGATGACAAAACGTTTCACTGTATTTATTTTGTTTGTTTGTTAACAATTTGGAAGATTTAATTCCATCTCCATCAGAATAAATAAATCTCCTTGTAGCTTGTAATTAGGTAGGTACCTACATTTTTAGTAAATAAAAAGTGTCCTGATGATAGGATTAAGTTATCGAAACTGTAAGCAAATAAATAAAATATAAATACACTGATTGTTTATTAAATTATTTCATCATAGATTGATTACACTTATAAGTGTTTTTTTTTTTTTTTTTAAATCACAAGTGTACATTTCAAAGAGAATAAATTTTTACACTTGATTATTTGTTATTTGTACCCAATTTCAGCTTATTAACTACAACCTTCTCATTTAACGATTATCAATGTTTGCTGCATTTTTACTTTATCATATAGGGCATGGTCAAGTATTGTAACCGTGCATGAAAAAAGTGTTTTTTTATTCCTTCGTTTTTTCGAAATATCTCCAAAACGTCGGAAAATATTTTGATTAAAAAAATTGTGCAAAAACATTTTGTTTTACAAAAAAGCCCTAATAAGTAAACATCGAAAAAATTATATTTTTTGAGATAATAACGGTTTTGTGGCTGAAAACTATTTCGATTAAAAAAATTGGACGAAAGCACGACATTTCGCTATTCGAAAAAGACCTAATAAGTGATCATCGAAAAAATTATATTTTTCGAGATAATAATTGTTTTCTCAAAATATCTGTTATATTATAGTACGTCAGTTCGTGCGTTACCAAATTTTTGTCGACGCTCTAGCTCAAACATTAGTGTGAATATCAACCTCAGGAACTCATTTCTGATGAGTACGTGGATTGCGACCACGGGGTTATCTGAGCTAAGTCTGACATTGCTTCCACTTACTTGTGTCAGGCTTCTCTTTTTCTCTTTCCTATACGGCCTCCCTTGGCCAACTCTTGTTTTTTTTACCGACCCCGACGCTATTAGGTTTTCGAGGGCTAGGAGTTGATTTCCTTTTTCATTTCTCTTCTCTTCAACATGTGGAAGGCAACGGGAAACCACCACATTACAAATCCCGAGAATATGCATCATGACGATTTCTCTTCGAGTAAAGAATTCCGGAGGTAAACTAGCCCCTCGTTCAGATCTCCGGGAAGGGGCTACCCGAGGAGAGACCACATTTAGAGAGGTCAAACAGCTGGCGGGGGACAGAGTCGAGTGGAGACGGATTGTTGCATCAAACCAGTCTTAGGACTGTATACTCAATGATGGTGATGATGAAAAAAAAAACAAAAAAAAAATACGAGAAAAATGAAATATACTATAAAATGAACTTATAATGGCGAAAAGATTATTATTTTTCTGGAGACAAAGTTGGGAGGGGGGGGGTCAAAAATGAAAATTCTAGCCCTTTCGACCAAACTATGTTTACAAAATTTGGTTAGTTTTTCCATTTCTAGCCTTCTGGGGGTCCACAAAATATGTATACAAGCTTTTTGTTGAGTTTAGTTAAAAGGGATAGAATTTACATTCTTGACTCCCCCCCCTTTTTTTTGTCTAATAATGTTTAAAACAATTTTTTTAAAAATACATTTTATGTTCTTTTCAAAAATATAATCAGTTTTTTTTCTAGTTAAATTTTTTCATTTTTTTATACCTCGTCAAAATCTGGGAGATCTTTATGCCCCACCCGGTATAAAAAAATTTCTATAGAAATTTTCACAAGTGATTAAAATTATAATTATTATCATTATTAAGTGAATTAAGAGAATAAATTAAAAACAAAAACAAAAATAGATTAAACATAAAATTAACATACCTACATTAGTATAACAATAACAAAGTATCAGCGTTATTGTTCACTGTATAAAAATATTATTATGTTGTCTTATTTACACAAAAGAAAAGTTTAGTAATCTTTATCGGGAGAGAAATTAAAATGGAAAAAGAAAAGAAAAATAAGATGAGAGAAACAAAAGAAGAAAAATGGCTGGCTTTTTGACTCATTAATAAAAGGGAAGAAAATTGGAGATTTTTATATCTTGTGGCCTCGGAACTTAACTGATAATTAAATGAATTCATCCTTCCGAATTATTCTTCATTTATTTATTTACCTAATTTATTTTTCTCTTTTCTTTTAATTCTTTGTTTCTCAAATGATATTCGTTGTTAAATTCTGATTATTTTTAATTGCAAATGAAGCGTTTTTTTCAGTATAATTTTCCATATCTACTCTTATTAAACGAGCAAAAATTGTATATATATTTGTATCTTAGTTCTATTTTGAAAACGGCTTTACCGATTTTGATGAAACTAAATTTATTAAGAAGTTTTGAGGATGAGAAAGCGATCTGGCTAGGTCTGGACATCGACAAATTTCATCTTAATTGATCTTTTCTTAATTAAAGTAATTATTTATAGATGAAAATCTCAATAAAAAAGTTTGTTTATATTTTTTTCAATTATCTTTTATTTATTAATTGGTTTTTTAATTTTAAAACCCAACAATATATTAGAATTTGCCAATTTAATTGATTAAAATTTCTCTTATTAAAAAACACGGACTAAAAATATTATCGCAAGCTAGAAGATCAAGTACAGTCGATGGTGGGGAAGTAATCTCCGAAATCGAAGATTCAAATACCATACATTATTTCATGTAAAAAATTGCTTCAATAAAATTATTATTTATTAAATTGATTAAAAACTCGATAAATTGTTATTTAATTAAAAAAAATAATTATACGGAATTTATTTATATACCTATATATCTGTGGACCACTAGTAAGATAGAAATGCAAAAACTGGATGCGGGGTGGAGATGTATGTGAGGAGTGCAGGAGGTGGGATACAATGGTGGGGGATCCGAGGGTGGGGTGAGGTGTGGGGTTTTGGGGGCGGGGTTGGGGTGGGGGTCCAGGTGGCATTTGGTTACCGTGCATCGCTCGGTGGCTCTAGATACTTTAATTAATATACACAAACCAATACTTATACTTCCTTTAATTCAATTTTATTAAATTTTTTTTCTCTCTTTGTGAATTAACAACACTCTCTTACTCTCGGCAAAATAAAAACTTTTCAATTTTTCAGTTAATATGTATGCTAAAAATTCATTCAAGTTAAATAAGAGGAGTAAAGGGAGATGGCAAAAATATATGATTATAAAAAAATATTTTTTTCTTAAGTATAAAATGATATGCCTAATTAACCGCAACGAGAAACCATTTCTTATGACAAACTAACCCTAATTAAATATATTTCATATAAATTGAAAGTTTTTTTGCCGAGGGTAGCATAATTTTCATATATTGAAGGAGACAATAAAAGGGTGTGTCTTCTGCTGGAATTATAAATTTTATTTATAACGAGACTATAGTTTCGAGGGCTTTACCCTGTTCATCAGTCTTTTACAATTGATTCACAGGAATTAATGTATGGATGGAAAGTGAATTTTAACACGTCAAAAGACAATTCCACTATGCGATGAAACATCCTTAATCTTTTTTTATTAAATCTACAATACATTCTTGGCCTCAATTATTTAACAATCTTGAACTTTTTTCCCCTTTTAACAATTAAAAATCAAAAATTCGTAAAAAATTTGATAAAAAATCTTTATGTTGTTTTTAAACAAACAATGGTATTTGCAAATTGAAACTGTTTTAATTAATATTTATTATCGATGCTAGTGATACACATTATTTATTAATTTTAATATAAATACTATATATATTTGTCTAGATTAATTTGTAACAACGCTTAGCTTCCCTTTTCCGCCACTAGATGTCCCGGCGATCAATTTCAAACAAGATCGAATATGGCCCGGTCAAATTAAAAACTTTATATCGAAATTGAAATCACAGATACATGAAATATACTCTAATCAAAAGAGAGTAAATTTTTCTGATTAATCGTTTGGTTAATCATATCCATAATTTAATTAGTTTTATATTAAATAAGACGTACACGTTTCGTCATTTTATTTGTGACTTTCTCAGCAACTTAATTCTCAAATCAATTTCCGATAATTATGTGAAATATTCTATCTAAAAAAATTGGAAAAGAAGAAAAAAGAATGTTTCTCATAATGATATTGGACAATTGAGTTGAGAAATAAGTTGCTGAGAAAGTCAAAAATAAAATGACGAAACATACGTCTTATACTATATATATTTGTCTAGATTAATTTGTAACAACGCTTAGAGAAATTTCTCTAAAAAAATTACCCTCTTGCCTAGAATCGAACCGACGAACTCTTGAACTAAGGGCATGAGCTCTAGCCATTAGACCAATGTAACATTAATATTCATACCTTGATTTCTGTTACTAAAACTATGTATTTTTGATTTAGACTTTGTGTCGAGATAATATTGTATTCATTTGAACTCGAATGAAAAATCACCAATAGATTTTAAATTAAGAAACATTAAATATATATTAATTAACGAGGCAAATTTGAAATATAATTGTCAGCTCGGATTTTAAACTGATGGCTCCAATCGATTTTCATTAGCCAGGCAAATTTGAAATATAATTCTAATTTGGACTCGAATTTTGAAATGAAAGACTCCAATTCATTTTAAATTAAGAAACATTAAATATATTGATAATTGTTCCTCCCCCCCCCCCCCAGGCCACTCAAAAATTAAAGAGGCGAAACTTTTAAGAGACGATGTATTTTCGGTAGTTTACGGGTATACATTTGGAGTGTGGTTTTTTAAGAGGAATAAGATTTTTTGACCGAGACGCTGCTCCGCCAGGGCACCAATCCCGGGAGGGCCGATGTTTCATGGGCGTGCCGAAGGCACGCACGAAAAGCTCGTTTATTATATTTTAGTAGACCACGAATTAATGCTTAATAGCCATTGAGCTAATTCGTTATTTAATCGGTTACGATGATTTTGAAAATAGTCTAGACTGGGACAGATCTAGCCGAAATCGATCAAAAATCTCGAGCCAAAATGGGTAATGGAAATTGATGACGTTTCCACCATTGTAATACATTCTCGTTGTTGGGCTGACTTAAATATTTTTTCAGAGTTGAGAAGCTATCGAAGAAGATTAGAATAGATAAATCATTAAACATAAAATAAAGTCATTCTTTTTAGTTTAGTCTTGGGTTTTTGGTCTTGCTTGGTCTTGCATACTTGGTTTTACTCTTTTACTTGTTCGGCTTTAGACTTGCTATTTTAAGTTTTGTATAGTAAATTGTCTCTTCATATATATATGGAATTGCCAGTTATCTCAAATTGCCGTAAATAAAGTACGAGAAGTGTTGAAATGAAATGGTAATTTTTCACATTTCTCGGGCTACGTACATTCTATTTTTCAATTTCTTTTTTGTTATGTTAGTACACATGTCCCCAAAATATGTTCACAATATTAGGCACCTTGCATATTTAGTTTGTTTTTTACAGCTAAAAAGGTTAGATGTGTTTTGGAGTGCTTATTAATTTTTTACTATCGAAAAAATGATCAAAGATCTGTATTAAATTTTATGTGAAAAATAAAGTTAAGTGCTCAGAAGCAATTGAAATGTTGACTGTAGCATTTGACGAGTCTACTTTGAACAAAAAAACACTTGTCTAAAATTCACTTTCCATCCATACATTAATTCCTGTGAATCAATTGTAAAAGACTGATGAACAGGGCGAAGCCCTCGAAACTATAGTCTCGTTATAAATAAAATTTATAATTCCAGCAGAAGACACACTCTTTTATTGTCTCCTTCAATATATTTCATATGTTTAATCAAGAATTATGTTCTTTTTTTAATTTCTAGAAGTAAGATGTTTTAATAAAAAAATTTCCACTAAATATTTTGCTTTGTGGATTGACTCCATGAAAATTTTCTGGCTACGCCACTGGGTGTGTTTCATTTTTGTTTCGATATTTTTCTTATTATACAAATTCAGGGTAATTTTTTTTTTCAAAAACTCATACTTAATATATACGTAAATTATTTTATTTTAATATTGCTGTGTTATTTTTATTTATTTAGATAATTTTACGGACTAGTAGTGCACTTACAAAAATATCAAACATGTGTATAATTGAGTGTTACATCAAGAAAAAAAAATTTACAAAGAATTACAAAATAAAACATCAAAATCATATATAAACAATTCAAAAAAAAAATACAATAATCTATACACGAACAATAAATATAATCTATATATAATATATATAATTAAGGTTTTGTCTGTACATTGCTCCAAATCACGCCAAATTTTGGTTGCACACGTTTCAAGCAAAGTTATGAACGAAAACACCCTCAACAAAATTCATGTCTGTCTGTATGTCTGTCTGTCTGTTTCAGTGGTTACAGCGAAAAGTTGCTCAAGATTCACGTCAAAACGGCTGAAGGGATTATTATGAAATTTCATATTTGTATCAGGTGTCTTCTAACTTACGTTTTTAGCTATATAACGTTTTGATATTTTAACCCCAAAAGGGGGTTTGGGGGGCGCATGAATGAAAATTATCAAATAACTCCTAAACTATTAACCCTACGGCAAATTTTATGATAAACAAAGTTGTAGGAGATGTGATTTCTGGAAACTTTTGTTTAAAAAAATTTCCCTCAAAAAACACCCAAAAAGGGGGGAGGGTGAAAAAATGTAAATTCTTCCCCTTGGAGCAAACTCAACCAAATTTTGTATACATAATCTCTGGGCCTCTAGAGAGCTAGAAATGCAACAACTAACCACCCAAAATGGGGGGGGTCAAAAAATGAAAATTCTTTCTCTTGGGCCAAACTCAACCAAATTTTGTATACATAATCTGTGGGTCACTAGAAGACTAGAAATGCAAATACTGGGTGCGGGGGTGGAATGGGGGTGGGGTGAGGAGTGAGGCGGAGTAGGGTGGAGGTGCAGGGAGTGGTGCGGGGTGGGGTCCAGGGTGCTAGGCGGGGGTGTGGTGCGCAGGGTTGGGGTGCTGGAGGAGTTTTAGGGGTGGGGGTGAGGGGTTAGGGTGCGGAATGGAGTGTTGGAGTGGTGGTGTGGGGGCGGGGGTTGGGCATGGTGCGGGGGTGGGGGTGCTGGGTGGGTTTCGGGGTGTGTGGTGGGTGAGGGTGGGGTTCGAGTGCTGGGGGTCCAGGGGGCGTGCCCCCTGGCTAGCAAGAGGGCCGCCGAAGGCGGGCCTTGCAGCTAGTTAACAATAAAAGAACATTCACATGAAAATCATACAGAAAACAATGATGAAAGAAAAGCAAAAGATAAAAGAGAAACATACATAAATAGGTACATAATTCAGTATTACAATGTTTACGGTGCTGGTGGTGATGTTCACATAAATTCATTCAAAAACAAAAACAAAATCTCGCAAAATTAAGTAAAGACAAAATTCAACAAAGATATGCCACTCAATAGTTTAATAATAATAAACCAAAATAAAGCAATGAATTAGTTGAATAAAAGATTTCACTGTCGATGGTAACAGAATTGTTTTTATTTTAGGTTAAAAATAAAATAAAATGAGAGAGTCTTCTGTTTTTTAAATAAAATAATTTTTAATTATTTCTAGATTTTTTTCCCTATTTTTTATTAACGATGCTGCCATATTAATAGCGATGTCCTCTATTTCGTTTTGTCTAATTGGTTTTTCTACGCAATGTTTTAGACCTTTATTCAGGACGTTCTTTTCGGTTTCTGTGAAAACGGTGTTTGAATAGTTTTTTATTCTATCTTTGAATTGGAATTTTTGGGTTAGTAGGATTATTTTTGAAATTTTTTCTTTTTTGTTGATTCCTATGTTTTTCTAAATTTTGTAACTTTTTATTAATTTTGTCGGTTTTTATTTTCATTATACTATCTATCCTATCTCTTACTTGAGAGTCTACTGTATCAAATTCACAAGGGTGTAATAAATTTATAAGCCGAGTGTGGGTATTGTATAAATACAGTTTGAGTGTATCCCTGATATTGTACCATTTATTTAATTCTAATCTTACCCAATTTTTTGTTGATTTCTCGATGATTTTTGAAGCGAGCGTTGATTTGGTTTTAATCTTGATTTGGACGTATCTTGGAGTCAATTTTTTGGAGAGGCAGGTTTTGTTGAAGAAGATATTTTTGTTGGCAGTCGAATACTTGAGGCGGAGTTTGTAATAGTTGTTTAGAGCTTGTTGTAACGATTCAGTTTGTAGTTCCAAAATGGTATCCTTGTTTAGTACGTAAAATTTACTATTGATATTTGCTTCCATGTTGAATTATCTGTGGTGTTTTTGACAATGGATTGACGATCCTGTTTTTTTATTAGTTGAATAAAAGATTTCACTGTCGATGGTAACAGAATTGTTTTTATTTTAGGTTAAAAATAAAATAAAATGAGAGAGTCTTCTGTTTTTTAAATAAAATAATTTTAATTATTTCTAGACCTAAAATAAAGCAATGAAAATCACTCCCATCAGACTGTCATAAATTTTCTGAAAAAATGATCTTTGATTTTATTTTTAGAGATGTTAAATATGTCTATTTTCCTATTGCTATTACCTGTTTCCAAGATGCAATTTGTGGTACTTAAGATATGAGAATCTCTGACAAGGAGTAAAAAACAGCAGTGGATTTCGTGTCCTGTGAATACCGACATTGAAAGTGACCAGCTCTAGAAGTTGAGAACTATTAATTTTGCCACTGATGAGATCATGAAGAAGGAGGAAATCAGATTGCTCTCTTCTTAAGTTAAGAGGCAAAAAATGCAGAGTGAGATATAGACGCTCATAAGACAAATCCATAGTTGGAACATGTAGTTTAAAGGCAACATATCTTAAGAATTTCCGTTCCACCCGCTCCAGTTTTTGGATATGAATCTTGCAATGAGGTGACCACACCGGACTTGTATACTCTAATCCACTTCTAACATTATTCACTATTATTATTGCTAGTTTAACGAAAGTAATAAAGTTTGCTTTAAACTCCTTGAAATTTTCATTCATCTTATTTTAGTATTTTTTTCTTTAGCACCATAAATAGTATATAGTATTTCACTATTCATCATTTCACCGAACTGCTTAAAACTCTCTAAAGAAATTAATTCGCCGTATTTAGCATATGTATATGTATATACATATATTTATTTTTATTTATATGTTTCTTTCATGCTAGCTATTATGAACAAAAGCATTTTGTTGTTATTTTGTATCCGTTCGGCTATTAAAATAAACCAAGTTAAATAACTTTGTTTTTGTTTTGTTGCACGATCGTAGGTACTATAGAAGAATAACTTCTACTGTCTTCGCTTTATTTTTATTCATTAGTTATCTAAACAATAGAATTCTACAATTATTTGCATATGGTGACATAATGAACATTTTTTTTCAAACGACTTGCGTAAATAAATATTTTGTGAGATTTCCAAATGGAAATAAATTGGGATTTCTTATTAGTCAATTTTGATATATAATTAATTAAATTCGATTTATTTATTATTTTATACAAGTATGCACTCTGTGTACATAAAGATTAGTAAATATTTTGGAATAATTTTAATTTAACCTAATTTGTGAATTTATAATATGTGATAATTTTATTTGTTTGAATTGTATATTTAGTCCAGTCAAATTGTGCTCAAATGGGCCCCTATGGGGAAAGTTTTGGGGTAGCTCTGATTTTTTGCTATATACCGGGTGAGTTTTTTTATCTTGAGACAGTCCTATAACTCAAAAACAGTGCATTATATGAAAAAAGTTTCAAACAAAAGTTTATTTATATAGAGGGGAAACTAAACTACGCTATTGTTTGTTTAAATACAACAAGCTTTCAAGGGTATTTCAAGGTCAAGTTCTGTTTTTACTTTATCCAATGCGAAGCATGGGAGAAAGTATTGGAATCGCTCTCGCGGCAAGCGCGACTTCAAAGGGTCCTCAGGTAAAGACTACGGAACCCATGGACTCAATTTAGGTCACAAATTGAAGTATTCAATGAGATTGAATTTTAGCACGTGACGGTTTTGCCAAAAATTACCTGGAATCTCGTCGAGAGGCCAAAAAGTGCCATTTTTTTTGGAAGTGCGTGGGGATGGATGGATGTATGTATGTATGTGTGTTATCGTTTTTTTCGTCCACGATTTTTTCCACACCTTTGCGCTGATTGAAATGAAATTGAAAACCTACCATTAGTTTAACAAAATGAAGCGCTGATTAGTTTTTGGTACATATCGGTCCACAAACATTAGTACTTTATTTCGGTACTTTTTTAGTTTTTTCTAAATATCTTGAAAATGACTTAACCAATTTTGATGAAATTTAGTATCCTAATTAAGTACCTTGGGGACCACAAGAAAGGTTAAATAAAGTTTTTAGTAAAATTATATTTTAAAGTACTTTACTCAAGAACATATTAATATTTCAAATGAATTTGGATAAAGTTTAGCAACGATCCGTTGCAGTTTGTTTAAATAGAAACCTATATATTTGTTTACATATTCTGAATCTACAAAAAAAAACTGAACAACTTTCATTAGAACTATTTTTTTATTCGACATCAAATAAACAAAATATTAAATCAATTAGATCTCAGAAAAAAACCCTAATAATTATTTTTAACAATTGTTCAACTTAATTATCAAATAATAATGATTAAATAATTAATTATTAAATAAATAATTATTAAATTGAAAAGTCAAAACAATGAAAATAAGGGTTTATAATGGTCCTAAAACTTCTTTATATACAGGTTTAAGAGATTATTTTCTACTTATTAGAACAACTTAAAATTCTTGAGTTTAAAAAGTTTATTTCTTGTTTCAATCCAGTAGATAGTTATATTGTATTACCATAATAAAAATGGATCATTTTTTGTTGAAGACTAAAGAATTAAAATGGTCATAATTTATGATGAATATGGAAGAAGTGTAATGGGGCTGCCATTGAAATGAATGCCGAGCATTTCCCGACAGGGATACACCCTCACGAGCTTCATTTTGTCGTGTTGTAAATCTGTTAAAAAAACATCAGGAAATGTAAAGGGTACGAAGAAACTGAAACATGCCAAAATAACGAAATTGAAAATGGAATTCATCCAGAAAACTTACGATAACACACTGGAATATCACAGAACAGTTTCGAAAATTTATTAGATTATTAATTATTATTAAATTATTTATTTAATAATTAAATATTTGATCATTATTATTTGATAATTAAGTTGAATAATTGTTAAAAATAATTATTAGGGTTTTTTTTCTGAGATCTAATTGATTTAATATTTTTTTATTTGATGTAGAATAAAAAAATAGTTCTTATGAAAGTTGTTCAGTTTTTTTCGTAGATTCAGAATATGCAAACAAATATATAGGTTTTTATTTAAAAAACAGAACTTGACCTTGAAATACCCTTGAAAGCTTGTTGTAGGTAAACAAACAATAGCGTAGTTTAGTTTCCCCCTCCATATAAATAAACTTTTATTTGAAACTTTGTTTCATATAATGCACTGTTTTTGAGTTATAAGACTGTCTC
The DNA here is from genome assembly GCA_024734495.1 of Forficula auricularia. Lineage (NCBI taxonomy): Eukaryota > Metazoa > Arthropoda > Insecta > Dermaptera > Forficulidae > Forficula > Forficula auricularia. The sequence continues at coordinate 7,444,441 of JALMQS010000025.1, read as the reverse complement.
AAAATAAAAAAAACTCACCTGGTATATGTTTTTTAGGGAGCTGAATCCAAATCTGAGGTCTCCCACCAAAATTTCGTCACGCTAGATTGTAGAAAAATGCAAAATTTCCTAGAGAATGTGATAGGAATCAAGTTTCCAGGATGAGTGGTTTTCTTTTTATGAAGGAAAAATTGCGATTTTTTGCAAAAAATTGCATTTTTCAAAACTTCAACCTCATTACGGCTCGGATTACCATTTAACCAATTAACATGAAACTTTGTTTGAATTGTAGCAAATTTAATCTAGTTTAAAAATGTATAGAGAGGTCTTTGTCGAAAACTTGCTCCAAAATGGGAAAATATCAAAAAAGAGCGAGTTTTTGGGATTTGCCGAAACATAAAAAATAAGCCAATTTTCATCTAGCGCTTGAGCTAGAACGGTTGGTCGGAGAAAAAACCTAAATAATGAAGCTTGTAGAAAATTTTATCAACTTTCATTTTAAATAGGAAGGTTATTTACGAAAAGTTGATAGTTTTCGAGTTATAAGAAAAAAAACGCCAAAAAATGGAAATTTTCACCTTTTGTTTGCATTTTTGCATTTTTGCGTCACGAAATTTTGGTGGAAGATCTCAGCTTTCAGCGCCGCCCCAAAAAACATATATATGCAAAAAATCAGAACTACACCAAAACTTTCTTGATAAAAACACAATTTGACTGGACTAATTGACGATGATGTTTGAATTTGTTCCTTTTCACATAATATATATTTTAATTGTTCTAATTAGAAATTGCGGTTTTATAAATAGTATCATATTAAACTGTTTGTGCTGATTTTAAAAATTTTAATTTGTAGAAACAATTAAATAAGAAGTTAGAATAAGAATAGAAAAAATGCTAAAGTTCCTCATGAGACTAAAAGTTAGATTTTTATAAATCACACTTATTACTTGACATCTCAGGAGCCTATGTTAAAAATTTCAAATCAATCGGTTAATCTGTTTAACATGGAGGTCGGTGAACATAGAGATATATGGTAGAATCCCAGAACTATTATTTTGATAAGTGCCATGTTGCGGCCATTTTTAGCTTCAACTTTCAACTTTAGATTTTTATACTGCTATTAGTGTCTTAAGCAGAAAGGTTCATTAAAATAGTAATAATAAAAGTACTAATGCATATGGGTAATTCTTTTACAAACCGAACAACCTTTCTGTCCGACCCATTTTTTATTTGTCTGAAAATTTTTTTACGGGTTCTTTATCGATAAAAAAGGAATACGTGTTCAAGGATTTTTTTTCTGAAAAATAGAGGGGGTCGAAAATTTGAGATTTTCGTGATTTTTGCCTTGTAGACTCATTTTCAAAAATTCATAACTACGGTTCTTTTTGAGCTGGAGAAAACTTCTTTTTTTAATTTAAAGGTAAAGAGTGAATTTTAAGAAAAAAATTGTTCCAAAAAAAATTTATGAAAAATGTTACATTGTTATAAACAATTGAAATGTTTGAATCGATTTTTAACAATCTTCTCCATGATTATCGATGGAGAAATAATTATTACTATTCGAAAAAAATTAAATAAACTTGCGCGATACCTTTTACCTTTAAATTGAAAGAAAAAAGTTTTCTCTAGCTCAAAAAGAACCGGAGTTATGAATTTTTGAAAATAAACCTCCTAGGGAAAAATCACGAAAATCTCTAATTTCGACCCCCTCTATTTTCACAAAAAATCTTCGAACACGTATTCCTTTTTTTCGATATAGAACCCTCAAAAAAAATTTCAAGCAAATCAAAAATGGGTTGGTCAATTTTTGTTCAAATCTGTACGATTTGTAAAAGAATGACCCATATACCACAATATAAATTAAAATCACAACTTTTGTCCAATTACTCAAAAATAAAAAAATGGAATTGGTAATTAAAAGCTAAATAAGAGCAGAAGTATGCATGATATTAAATCACTGTTTGTAATTACAATAATAAAAGAGTACCTAGAGCCACCGAGCGATGCACGGTAACCAAACGCCCCCTGGACCCTCACCGCCACCCCAACCCCGCCCCCGAAACCATGCACCCACCTCCTGCACTCCCCACATCCATCCCCACCCCGCACCCAGTTTTTGCATTTCTAGCTTTCTAGTGGTCCACAGATTATTTGTATATAGGTATATAAATAAATTCCGTATAATTATATTTTTTAATTAAATAACAATTTATCGAGTTTTTTAATCAATTAAATAAATAATAAATAATAATTTTATTGAAGCAATTTTTTACATGAAATAGTGTATACATTGTATTTGAGTCTTCGATTTCGGAGATTACTTCCCCACCATCGACTGTACTTGACTTGATCTTCTAGCTTGCGATAATATATAACACTATTTGGTATAAAGTAGCTTTAAAATTAAAAAAAACCAATTAATAAATAAAAGATAATTGAAAAAATGTAAACAAACTTTTTTATTAAGATTTTCATCTATCAATAATTACTTTAATTAAGAAAAGATCAATCAAGATGAAATTTGTCGAGGTCCAGACCTAGCCAGATCGCTTATTCATCCTCAAAACTTGTTAATAGAGTTGGTTTCATCAAAATCAAAACCGTTTTCAAAATAGAACTAAGATACAAATATATAAATAAATATATACAAAACAATTTTTGCTCGTTTAATAAGAGTAGATAAATTACTTTCCCATTTACCCATGTGTTGTGTCTATTTGATTGTGAACTATGTTCTTTATTTATGCCAATATTTGCATTTAATTTTCAGACTATTTGCTAATTTATTAGACTTAATAAACTTAAGAATATAATTATTAAAAGTTCGTTTGCTTTTAAATTGTGCCTCGGTAATATGTCAGGTTCATTAAAATGACAGACACTCATGTCGGCCTTAATAAACATTCAAGAATAAATTAACGTCTCATTCCCTCTTTTCCTTAACTCATATATGACACTTCTATATAAGATCGGGCCATTTGTTATTAGCTTAATCAAGAAATGGTTTGTTAAGCTTATTCTGCATACGTCCAACTAAAATACACGTAGAAAATATATTCATGCAAGAAATAATAGGCCGGAAATAGAATTTAATTTATTCTTAAAATCATCATAATATTTTATTATTATATAATTAAGTAATGGAGAGGGATTCAGCCAATGGGTAGCCTCTGCTGAATAAAAAACTCCCAATTATAGAAAACGTTTCGGCTTTAATTAAATAATGCCATCATCAGTTCCTAAGAGAGTATTAGCGACACAATTAATAGTAGCAGAGGCTACCCATTGGCTGAATCCCTCTCCATTACTTAATTATATACATATACAGCCATCAAATTGTATCAATTTTATTATTATATATCAGATCTCTAGATTAAAAAAAACGTCACGTTTCGATTAGGTAAGTTTTGAAGAAAACGCTTTTATAGTTTCGCCATATTCTGGTCTCCCTATTGGTTGTAGCCCCTGGACTCATCTGCACTCAGGGCTTGCAATATAGCCTTTGCATTTTAATAAGATTTTTGTTTTGTTTAATATTATCGTTGTCGAAACGCCCTTAATATACAACAGTACCTGGAGCCACCGAGCGATGCACGGTAATCAAATTAAAAAAAATACAAATATATATATTACACACACACCCTGGTCCTCCCACCCCCCGAAACCACGCACCTCGCCCCAACCATTGCACCCCCACCGCCACCCCAACCCCGCACCTCGACCCACCAACGGATCCCCACAACTGCACCCCTCACATTCATCCCCACCCCGCACCAAGTTTTTGCATTTCTAGCTTTCTAGTGGTCCACATATTATGTGTATATTTGTTTACTCGTATAACAATTTGCCCACATTGATAAACATTAAAACAAATAAATAGGAAAATAATCGTATAGGACCTGAAATAAAAACATAAAATTAAATAAGATTTGTTTCCAAGTTATATAAAAAAAAGCCACTTCAACTAGTTTATTTGTAAACACACCTGTTTTGTTATGAATCCACCTGTAATGTTATGATTTAGACACCTGTTAATTAGAAAAAATTTCCTAATTTTAATATAATATAATAATATTTGTTATAACCTATTAGTGGGTTTTAAAATTAAAAAACCAATTAATAAATACAAGATAATTGAAAAAATGTAAACAAACTTTTTTATTGAGATTTTCATCTATAAATAATTACTTTAATTAAGAAAAGTTCAATTAAGATGAAATTTATTGAGGTCCAGACCTAGCCAGATCGTTTTTTCATCCTCAAAACTTGTTAATAGAGTTGGTTTCGTCAAAATCGGTAGAACCATTTTCAAAATAGAACAAAGATACAAATATATATACAAACAAACAAATAAATAAATATATACGATTTTTGCTCGTTTAATAAGAGTAGATATATTATGATTGAGATATCATTATTATTATTCAATTCCATTATCATAATTAGAATACATATATTCTTAGCAAGAAATGAATTGAATTACGAAGTGTTTGAAAAATTTAATCAAGACCCTGATGAAGCTAGAATAAATTTGCGAAACGTTGAAATTGGTCTTATGTTTTAACACCGTGTTTAATTGTTCCCTTTTTCCTCTGATTTGTTACATCTAATTATAATTGAGTTTTAAATTTAAACAAGTAATTGCCTCCTTATCAAATATACTTTAAAAAATTACCAAGATCGTATTAAATACTCTTGAATTAGATGTTAATAGGGTTCACCCTAAGGGATTTGAACGAACGCAAATGCCAAATTTGTCTCTATATTGCTATTTATAAGGTTTCCCAAGTGTATGTATGACTGGTTGACTATCTCTAAGGGGCTTAACGCAGAAAGTGTTTTAACTTTGGCAAAACATATACTTTCAAAGTAAATTCTAAAATGGACTGAAATTCCGTTTCTTTCTTTAAAACGAACTAATCAATTATGGTTTCTAGGCTGTCACTCATCCACAAAACTTTTGGGCTTCGCGTTGCTCCTATGATTGAATAAATTCTGAGTACAAATTAGCCCTGGCAAATTAGACCGAAAAAAGTCAGCGCTGGCCAATAGATATGGGCAAGCTGTAAATAATTTTAATAGACGTTAGGCATCCCAAATTATATGAGTTTTCGACGGCTTCTGGATGGTTCTAAATTTTAGAGAGCCTAAAACCACGAAAATTTTGGACTTTTTGAAGTTATACTTCTTTTGGCGGGTTTGGATGAGAGTGAATTTGTGACCTGCGCGTGCAGATGTTACAAAAATTAACATAAGGAAGTTGGTTACAGAATAGAATAAATAATATATTCCTTTAAATGACTGCAAGGAATCTAACAAAACGTGTTGTTATTTTCAAATTCAATAAGCTAGTTGATGTGGATGTGAAATATATTATTTATATTAATAATCAATTCTTAATAATTATATATTTATATAATTATATATTATATTTTTTAAATAAAATATATATTTATTATATAAATTTGTCAGTTACAAAAACTGTGTAAAAACTTTGAGAGTGTTTTCAAATATTAGAGGTTAATTCTGTAAGTATTATATCTAGAATTATTACTGGAGAGTTAATTATTTTTTAATAAACATTTAATTTTATATTAGAGATTAGAAAATAACACCTAGCATTGTACTGCATTAATATTTTTCTTCGATCTTTACTGCAGTTTTGTTTTTTGAAATTTTTTTTCAGACGCCAAAGAAGTATAACTTCTAACGCGTGTACATAAGTACACACACACTTTTTTCATATTTTCGCTAACAACTCTAAAACCACGCATCCAACAAATTTGACTATTGCCAAAATGAAAGAGCATAACATTTCGCGTCCAATTTAGCACTTAAAAGTCAAAATCGGTTCAGCCGTTCAGCATAATCGATGGTCAAATATAGGCAATTTTTACCAACTTGGCCGACAAGTGAATTATGCTCATTAGGTGGTCACAAGAGACCACTCTTCAAATTTTCCGGCGCTGACCTCAATAATAGTTACCAATTGGCTAAAAAATGGGATTGTCAAAGTTTTATTTTAATTGGACAACGGTAGCCTGTGCCGCAAAGAGCAATATTGAATTTATCTGATCGATTTGTTTCCATGTAATTATAATACCAAAAGGCGCTTAATAGTTAACACTTCAAAAAGAACTTTAGCAATAAAAAATCCAAATTAAAATTTGGTTATTACATTATTGACTCTATGCTAATTTATTTACTTAAAACATTATTTTTTTTACAGTCTAGTAAAGAAAAAAGCTCTTAATTACAATGATTTGTTTTTTAATATTTTTTTTGGAATTCATTAAGCTCTCCTTATAATAAGATATATTATAATAAACTGCAACGGATTGTTGCTAAACTTTAAGCAAATTCATTTGAAATATTAATATGTTTATTCCTTTATTATTAATCAGATATCAGTTGCAATTAGCAGTTCATGTTGACTTAATTCAAAAATAATGATCTATTCTCATTTAACAGTCGAGGAATAACCATTCTATATTTGATTTTTGACATTTCGGTTATTATTAGTAACCATTGCTGAAGACATGGAGGAATCGACTTAAAATAAAAAATAGCGATCGATTCTCATCTATTACTTGAGGAATAATAATTTTACATTAGATTTTTGAAAACATCAAAAATGGAATACAATAAGGTTATTCCTCTAGTATTAGATAAGAATCGATCATTATTTTTGATTTTAAACCGATTCCTCCATGTCTTCAGTAATGCTTACCAATAATGATCGAAGCGTCAAAAATCTAATGATTGTTATTCCTCAAGTAATAGGTGAGAATCGATCGCTATTTTTGATTTTAACTCGATTCCTCTATGTCTTCAGCAATGGTTACCAATAAAAACCGAAACTTCAAAAATCCAATATAGAATGGTTATTCCTCAATTATTAGATGAGAATCAATCACTATTTTTGATTTTAACTCGATTCCTATATGTCTTCAGCAAAGGTAACGGATAAAAAAACAACGTAGTTGCTATGGTTACTTATAAAATTTCCTCCCAAATTTTTATCATTTCACAGAGAGAAGCCTATCAATACTTACTTAAGCAAGTTTAATTGAGCTAATATGTACCAAAAACTAATCAGCGCTTCATTTTGTCAAAAGAATGGTAGGTTTTCAATTTCATTTTAATCGGTGCAACGGTCTGGAAAAAATTGTGGGCCAAAAAACCATAACATCCATCCATCCATACATACATACATACATCCGCACCCACTAAATGAAAAAATCGCACTTTTTGGCCTCTCGACGAGGCCCCCATGTAATTCTTTGCAAAACCGTCACGTGCAAAAATTCAACCTAATTGAATACTACAATTTGTGACTTTAATTGAGTTCATGGGTTCTGTAGTCTTTACCTGAGGACCATTTAAAGTCGCGCTTGCCGCGAGACCGATTACAATATTTTCCCCCATGCTTCGCATTGGATAAAGTAAAAATAATTTTTTGAAGATTTCTTAATTTTTTCTTTACTAGACTGTAAAAATAATAATTCTTAAAGTAATTGAAAGCAAATTGATTTTTTGAAATTAGAAGACAATGTGATATAGTATCTCAAATACACATATTCTATGAAAAAGAGTCTTTTCATTGGAGTTGTGATAAACTATAAGAAGGAATATAAAATTAGCGAAAATTTCTTCCAGTATTTGTTTATTTTATGTGATATTTATTTGAGGCTAATATAACAGCTTTAGTACTAGTTAGAACTTATTAATTTGAAAGGAAATTAAAAAAAAAAAACAGGGATTCTGAAGAAAAATATTTCTCTGACCGCTATTAAATACTATACCTACTTATTACTAAAAGGGAGCAACTTTTCTGCAGACCCTATAATATACATAGACACATGTTTGGACAGTTTCATCTTCTTTATGAAATATTATGACTATGAAAAACAGATTGGGGCATAAAGATCTCCCACATTTTGAAGAAGAATAAAAAAAACGAAAAAATTTAACAGAAAAAACTGAATATATTTTTGAAAAAAAAAAAAAAAATTAAAAATGTATTTTAAACATTTTATCTGACGAAAAAAGGGGCAGTAATAAAATGAAAATTCTAGCCCTTACGACCAAACTCATCCAAATGTTTTATATATATTCTGTGGACCCTTCAGTAGACTAAATATGCAAAAACTAACCACCCAAAATGGGAAGAGGGTCAAAAATGAAAATTCTATCCCTTTCGACCAAACTATGTAGGTATACAAAATTTGATTGAGTTTGGCCTAAAGGGTTAGAATTTTAATTTTTGACCCTCTCCCCATTTTGGGTGGTTAGATTTTGCATTTTTAGCCTTCTCAGGGTCCATAAAATATGTAGGTTTAGAAAACTTGGTTGAGTTTAGTTGGAAGGACTAGAATTTTCATTTTTGACCCTCTCCCTATTTTGGGTGGTTAGTTTTTGCATTTCTTGCCTTTTGGGGGCCCACAGAATATGTAGGTATAGAAAATTTTTTTGAGTTTATTTGGAAGAGCTAGAATTTGCATTTTTGACCCCCCGCCCCCTTTTTTTGTCTGATAAAATGTTTAAAACATATTAAAAAAAAAATTATTCATGTTTTTTCAAAAATATATTCAGTTTTTTCTATTTAAATTATTTCATTTTTTATACCTCTTCAAAATCCTTATGCCAACCCTGTATTTGTGGAATATCCTAGAATGAAGGTAGAATCCTTGGATTTGCATCAACATGATGATTTTGGATTTTTTAAGCACTATAAATTTCACTTATAAAAGTTTGACTTCTATACTCGTAAAGAGGTAGAAAAAATTATAGCATTGATTATTCTTTATTCTTGTCGTTGGTCTACTAATAAAATTGACTCTCTTGTTGTTACAATATAAATACAAATAGCCTATTCTAAATACACTTGCGCCGTTTTCGAGCGTACTGAGCATGCGTACTTTGAAATTGTCCTACTGGAAATGTTAAGTACGCACGAAGCAACCGAATTAAGTTAAATACGCTATAAGTTAAAGGTAAATAAGCTGACATGTTCTGATGTGGCCATCCACTTGACTTTACCATACAACCTGGCCCCTCACTTATATTTAATATTTAATAAAATTATTTATAATCATGTAGGGGAGGGGGGGTAGTTTTTGCATTTTTAGACTCCTGGGTGCCCACTGATTATCTATACAAAATTTGGTTGAGTTTGGTACAAGAGCGAATATTTTCATTTTTTGACCCTACCCCCCCCCCCCCCCATTTTGGGCGGTTAGTTTTTGCAATTTTAGACTTCTGGGGTCCCACTGATTATATATACAAAATTTGGTTGAGTTTGGTACAAGAGCCTATATTTTCATTTTTTGACCCCCCCCCCCCACAACAAAACTATTCACATTATATATTGTATATATATCTAATAGTATAATCATTCCCTAGAATAATTTGACCTAAACATCTAAAATAAAAAATAAATAAATAAAAATAACCTTTTATAAGATTATAAATATGTGAAATAAATAAATAATTACAAAAAATATCACAAAAAACGGAAATATTTAAATCGCAGTTATATAATTATATATTATATAATCTCCCAATAATTTACGCTTTTCTTGTTAATAATGATACCTACACCTAATGTACATTTCCTCAGGTATTTAAAATTTTATGCAACATGAGATATAGTGTCAAAGCCGGGAGCCCGTGAGATTGCGTCAGGCCTGAAATCGTGAACACATTCACTCAACACCTGATTAATATCTAGATATACCTACTCTAGATGTACCAAAATTTATTAAGTAATCACTGGAAGCTGGGAAACAAGCTTAAATTAACGTTTTATAATAATTATTATTATTATTATTTTTTTTAATGCAATCGAATGCAAGAAGGTGTGCACCAGTAAAGATGCAGCTCCTATGGATTTCGAAAGACCCTTGCATTACCGAAGAGAAGGGAAAGTTGATTAAGTGAGAGGGTGTAGACGTAGGTGTCTATGTACTCCGGTTTTGAAGGTTTGAAGATTATAGGTGATGGGAAAGATGGAGGCTGGGAGAGAGTTCCAGTTCCTTGAAGTCATGGGGATATATGTATTCGCGAATGAAGTGGTCCGGCACTTTTCTAATTTGACCGCGAAAGAGTGTAGGGAGTCGGCAAAACGCGTGCTACGTGCAAAGAATGCTTTGGGGGAATTATTGATTTTATCTCATAAGAGCACCTGCCCTGATAGTATCTATAGAAAAGGGAAAGCGCAGAGACATTTCTTCGATGAGCCACCGAATCGAGGGAGTCGGTGAGGGTAGAATCGTCAATTAGCTTGACGGCTCGTTTCTGAATTGCATCCAGGGTAGCAAGAGAAAATTTAGAGGCTCCTCTCCATAGATGAGAGCCGTATTCGAGACAGGGGCGGATTTAGGCCTTGTAGATGGTGAGAAGATGTGGGGGCTTGCAAAATCACTTGGACCTGAATAAGTAGCCAATCTTCCTTGCTGCAGATTTCGCCACAGAGGAGATGTGTTCATTCCAAGACAGGTCACACAGGTTTAATGTCTGCTAGAGCTGTTGGAAAACTTCACTTCATTGATGTAATTGTAAATACCAATAAATATTTAGAGATTTTAAAAAAATCGTTACTTCCAACAATGGCAGATGCATTGCAGAATAATAATAATTTTGTGTTCCAACAAGACGGGGCGGCCTGCCATACATCAAGAAAATCTATAAAATGGCTTTCTGATCATAATGTTCCACTTTTGGAGTGAGTGGCAAACAGTCCCGACTTGTCACCAATGAAACTCTTTGGCACACAATGAAAAATCTATTACGAATACAACCATCTAGAAACGTAGTCGAAATAAAACACAAACCTCAAAATATTTGGGATACTTTCACTCAAGATGAGTGTCAAAACTTAATAAGTACGTTGTCCAAAAGAATTCAAGCCGTAATTAAAAATAAAGGCGACGTCACACAGTGGTAAAGGTTTTGGATTTTGTATGTTTTCCTTGTTTTTAACAATTAAAAAATAATTTTAAGTTAAATGTTACAAAAAATGTTTTAAATTGCTTAAAATGATAATAAAAATAAATATTTAAATTAATTTTACCGTGAATTAGCATAATTTTATTTAAAAAGAAAAAATATTGGTGGGCCAATTGAGATGGGACGGGGCTCGTATATCCTTTTAAAATCGTAATTTGTCTGGACTAATATACATAAGCTTAAAAAAGTTGTTGAGTGTTAGGAAATTTGAATTTCAACTGACGGGCAATCAAATGACTATTCCCAATAGTGGATGTCATTTAATAATTTTAAGTCCCCTAATGTCGGCAATTTAAACTTTTATATTCAATTTGAGAGAGATATATTTAAATGTTTATTTTTAGACCCGGGTTCACTAGAGCCTCATCAATAGTTGGTAAAGCTGACAAGTAACAAGGACGAGAATAACCACTGATTCCCGCCTACCCTTGATCATTTATCCCCTTTTATAATAAATGCATCCCTCTGGAAATGACATTAAAATTCTACACTGAAAAAACAATTTCTTTATAGTAAATATATTGATAGAATTGAGCATTTTTAATGAGCTCTTATTTATTTTAAAGATATTTTATTAATAATCAAGATATATGGAAATCATTCCAAATATGACCGACCAAATTTTTAGTTATTTAATCCAAATATATTTTATACTTGAGTGATCTATTTTATTCTATTAGATATCTCTTAATATCAAATTATATCTAAACGAATGTTTTTTTCATCTAAAAACGACTTAGATTTTTCCAAGTAGTGATATCTTAATATTGAAGGAGACAATAAAAGAGTGTGTCTTCTGCTGGAATTATAAATTTTATTTATTTATAACGAGACTATAGTTTCGAGGGCTTTGTTCTTCATCAGTCTATTATAATGGATTCACAGGAATTAATTTATGAATTCATAAATTAATTTCTGTGAATACATTGTAATAGACTGATGAAGATTTATGAATTCATAAATTAATTCCTGTGAATCCATTATAATAGACTGATGAAGAGGGCAAAGCCCTCGAAACTATAGTCTCGTTATAAATAAATAAAATTTATAATTCCAGCAGAAGACACACTCTTTTATTGTCTCCTTCAATATATAAAAATTCTGCTACTCTCGGCAAAAACTTTCAATTTGATATCTTAATAATTATGATATTAAAAAAAAATTAACAAAAATTTTGTTTACATTATTAATTGTTTTTTTTTTTTAATTTTAAAACCCACTATCTAAAATCTGACTCCGGGGGTAGAGACAAATTAAAAAAAAATATAACTAGTATCGTAATTAGGCTTATGGCTAGAAAGGCCGAAAAGCCAAAAAAAAAACCCACTATAAGATTATAAGAAATTAATTAAGTAAGTTTGCAGGTACTTGGACAGGTTTTTAAGGTGTAAATCAAAAAATTGTCTTTGATTTTTGCGATGTTTCGCCAGCTTTATTCTGGCTTCATCAGGCTTCTAAAAAATACACAAAAAACAGAGTTACAGAGAAATCAACAAGTCACATCATTTCTTTTTTCTATGATTAAATTAACAAACAATATTACATCTTATATACCTCAATGAATATTATTAACATTAATATACAACAAATCTGTACACACTTAGGAATAAAATCAATTGTAATTATTAACTTGGAAACATGCTTTTAATGAAATAATGGCACAAGGCCCGCATGTATTGCTTCTTCGTTACAGAACGTGTATACAAATTACTTCTTCGACACAAGCCGTCTCTACCAAATCGTTCCAAGGTGATCAGTCACCCCGGAGAGCTGCCTCATTCAATGAATTTCAACAAGTGACAACTCACACGTGACAACTGAATTCGCTTCGAGGAGCTGGCTGCTTTTATAACCCTGGCTCTAATTAGCAATTAAGCTGATTGGTTAATCATTCCCGCCTTTTAGGTGACGTATGAATAATTTTTCCCGCGGTTGACTCTTTTTAAAAGGGGCGTGTCCTTGCTGTTCACCTGTCATTTCATCGAAGGATTCTGACTGGCAAAGAGCAAGCAACGCCTTTCTCAAGGCGAAAACAAATCTTTATTTTCAAAACATTTTACATTGAAAGGAGTGGAGAGTAAAATCCCACATATATAGTTGCTCCAAAAATATGATAATACTTAAAATGCGTATATGATTTATTTATATTGATTCGCCATAATTAACTTCACCATCTATTCATATCAAAAATAATTTCTTAACTATAAATATATCGTTTTTTCAGTGTACCCTTGATCATTTATAATAAATGCATCCCTCTGTAAATGACATCAAAATTCGATTAACAATGGCGCAAGATTTAATGATTTTCTTTTACAAAGTTTTTTTCTCTTCGTTTTCCACTTATTGACACAAACATATAGCCGGCAAGACGCCCTTAGAAAGCCCCCTTACAAATGTCAAAACATAGAGGGGGGATGAAAATCGACCATTTCCAAGCTTTCCAGTTGAAATATGAGAGAAAAATTACCAATCTCGCTTTTGTAATGAGATGACACGGAAGGGAAACAGAAAAAAAAATATACTAACTAGAATTTATGTCTTTTAAAATGTTTTTTTTTTTGTTTTTTTGTTTTTGTTTGGGCTGGGGTAGAAAAGGGCGAGATGGCTGCAAGCTATTTCAAAAAACGTAACCTACAATCCAATAACATTTTAATTATTTTTTTTTTGCACGTTATCTTGAACAAAGTCAATATATCTGAGTGATATTTCAACTTCTATTGATTAATGAAGAAAAAAACACGCGATTTCATCTGCATCTCTTTCTAAAATTATATTTTAAAATAAATTAATGTTGAATAAAAGATTTCACTGTCGATGGTAACAGAATTGTTTTTATTTTAGGTTAAAAATAAAATAAAATGAGAGAGTCTTCTGTTTTTTAAATAAAATAATTTTTAATTATTTCTAGAGACTATAGTTTCGAAGGCATTGCCTTCATCATCAGTCTATCACAAATATTTCAAATTAGTTACAAATTAAGATTTATACATAGAAAATTTTGAAAAATATATAATGTCTTTTTCTTCATGTTTCTTCTTGGGAGATTAGAATATAACTGGCTCAATATCTGGGTTGCTCTTTTGTTTAGGCATTTTCTAATGAGTTTTACCTGAATGAATAGAATGTTTTTAAAAAAGGGTCAAAGGGTAAAAAAGGGTGTTTAGGCATTTTCTAATGAGTTTTACCTGAATGAATGGAATGTTTTTAAAAAAGGGTCATTGATAATTTCTAGTTTTTCATTTAAAGATTCAATTGGGCTTTTTTCCAAGGATTTTAAAATTTCAATGGATTCTTTTAAAGAAAGAATTAAGGGGTCATTGACTTCTTTGATCAATTTAATTTTGGATTGATCTGGAAAACTATGATTGTGAGCATTTAAATGCTCTGCAAATGCATAATTTTCATATTTTAATTTGTAGGCTCTCTTGTGTTCATTGATCCTAATAGATAAATTTCTTTCCGTTTTTCCTATATAAGTTGCATTGCAATCTTGGCATGTCAATTTATATACACCGGATTTTTCATTTTCCGGAATTTTATCTTTAATTTGACTTAATTCACTTCCTAATGTATATGGTGATCTAAAGATTGTTGCGTACCCTAAAGATTTTAATTTATGCTTTATTCTTTCGGACATCTTACCATAATATGGTAATATTAGTTTTGGCAGATCTTTAATTTGTGAATTTTGTGAATAGATTAAATTTAAATTTGATTTTTGAATTTTACCTTTTAATATTTGATCTATTAAATTGCTTTCATAACCATTATTTATAGCTATTTCTTTGATTATCTCTAGTTCTGTTAAAAAATGCTCTTTCTTTAATGGGATACTATTTAAACGGTGGATCATTGAATGGAATGCTGCTAATTTATGTGACATTGGTCGACAAGCCATGTTGTGAATTACGGTATCTGTAGATGTATCTTTCCTATAAATTTCGAATGTGTGTTTATTTTCTTCAATTTTAATTTTAAGGTCTAAATAATTTAATGTTTTTTCTTTTTCCTTTTCCACGGTAAATTTGATTTTTTCATGTAATGAATTTATATGTTTTATGAATTTATTGAGAATTCTTTCAGTCCCTGTCCATAAGACAATCACATCGTCAACATATCTATAATAATATTTGATATATTGAGAGAATTCGCACTTTATATTTAAAAATTGTTTTTCGAAATGTTTTAGGAAAATTTCGGCAAATAATGGTGACAGAGGGTTTCCGATTGCTAAACCATTTTTTTGTTCATAAAATTTATCGTTGTATTGGAAAAAATTGTGATTTAGACATAACTCCATTAAATCACTTAGGTCTGTTTTTTCTTTTATGTTCAAATTTGGACATGTATAAATTATCTGGTCAACTAGGTCTTTTGTTTCTGAAGGGGGGACGTTTGTAAATAAACTTATGATATCTAAGGAGATTAATTTTGCGTTATTGGGGATATCTATGTTTTTAATTTTATTTATTAAGTCTAATGAATTTAAAATTGACCAGATAATTTATACATGTCCAAATTTGAACATAAAAGAAAAACAGACCTAAGTGATTTAATGGAGTTATGTCTAAATCACAATTTTTTCCAATACAACGATAAATTTTATGAACAAAAAAATGGTTTAGCAATCGGAAACCCTCTGTCACCATTATTTGCCGAAATTTTCCTAAAACATTTCGAAAAACAATTTTTAAATATAAAGTGCGAATTCTCTCAATATATCAAATATTATTATAGATATGTTGACGATGTGATTGTCTTATGGACAGGGACTGAAAGAATTCTCAATAAATTCATAAAACATATAAATTCATTACATGAAAAAATCAAATTTACCGTGGAAAAGGAAAAAGAAAAAACATTAAATTATTTAGACCTTAAAATTAAAATTGAAGAAAATAAACACACATTCGAAATTTATAGGAAAGATACATCTACAGATACCGTAATTCACAACATGGCTTGTCGACCAATGTCACATAAATTAGCAGCATTCCATTCAATGATCCACCGTTTAAATAGTATCCCATTAAAGAAAGAGCATTTTTTAACAGAACTAGAGATAATCAAAGAAATAGCTATAAATAATGGTTATGAAAGCAATTTAATAGATCAAATATTAAAAGGTAAAATTCAAAAATCAAATTTAAATTTAATCTATTCACAAAATTCACAAATTAAAGATCTGCCAAAACTAATATTACCATATTATGGTAAGATGTCCGAAAGAATAAAGCATAAATTAAAATCTTTAGGGTACGCAACAATCTTTAGATCACCATATACATTAGGAAGTGAATTAAGTCAAATTAAAGATAAAATTCCGGAAAATGAAAAATCCGGTGTATATAAATTGACATGCCAAGATTGCAATGCAACTTATATAGGAAAAACGGAAAGAAATTTATCTATTAGGATCAATGAACACAAGAGAGCCTACAAATTAAAATATGAAAATTATGCATTTGCAGAGCATTCAAATGCTCACAATCATAGCTTTCCAGATCAATCCAAAATTAAATTGATCAAAGAAGTCAATGACCCCTTAATTCTTTCTTTAAAAGAATCCATTGAAATTTTAAAATCCTTGGAAAAAAGCCCAATTGAATCTTTAAATGAAAAACTAGAAATTATCAATGACCCTTTTTTAAAAACATTCCATTCATTCAGGTAAAACTCATTAGAAAATGCCTAAACACCCTTTTTTACCCTTTGACCCTTTTTTAAAAACATTCTATTCATTCAGGTAAAACTCATTAGAAAATGCCTAAACAAAAGAGCAACCCAGATATTGAGCCAGTTATATTCTAATCTCCCAAGAAGAAACATGAAGAAAAAGACATTATATATTTTTCAAAATTTTCTATGTATAAATCTTAATTTGTAACTAATTTGAAATATTTGTGATAGACTGATGATGAAGGCAATGCCTTCGAAACTATAGTCTCTAGAAATAATTAAAAATTATTTTATTTAAAAAACAGAAGACTCTCTCATTTTATTTTATTTTTAACCTAAAATAAATTAATGATTCTTTTAATTTTTATAAACGGATACAATATTCTTTAATAAAAACCATAAAAGGCATATATTTATACCGGGTGAGTTTTTTATCTTGAGACAGTCTTATAACTCAAAAACAAAGCATCATATGAAAAATAAGCTGACGTGTTCTGATGTGGCCATCCACTTGACTTTACCATACAACTTGGCCCCTCACTTATATTTAATATTTAATAAAATTATTTATAATCATGTAGGAGGGGGGGTGTTAGTTTTTGCATTTTTAGACTCCTGGGACCCACTGATTATGTATACAAAGTTTGGTTTAGTTAGGTAAATATCCAAGATTTTCATTTTTTGACCCTCCGCCCCCTCCCCCTCATTTCGGGCGGTTAGTTTTTGCATTTTTAGACTTCTTAGGTACCACTGATTATGTATACAAAATTTGGTTGAGTTTGGTAAATGGCCAAGATTTTAATTTTTTGACCCTCCGCCCCCCCCCCCCATTTCGGGAAGTTAGTTTTTGCATTTTTAGACTTCTTGGGTACCACTGTTTATGTATACAAAATTTGGTTTAGTTTGGTAAATGTCCAAGATTTTCATTTTTGACCCTCCGCCTTTTAGACGGTTAGATTTTGCATTTTTAGACATCTGGGGGTCCACTGATTATGTATACAAAATTTGGTTTAGTTTGCTTAAACGACCTAGATTTTTTATTTAAATTTTTATTTAAAATCGTTAAAGCCGTTTTCAAAATAGAACTAAGATACAAATATACAATTAAATAAATATATAAACAAACAATTTTTGCTCATTTAATAAGAGTTGATAGATAAGCTAGAATGAGTACACCAATTTTCTCAAAAACTGCTCTAACGATTTTTTTAAAAAAACTAGTGTATTTATCAAGTGTCTGGTTTAGATTTTTCTGAAGTTTTAAATAAAAACCATAATAAATTTTGCCCGATTACAGTATTTTCCATGACAAAGTAAAAAAAAAAAAAAATAAAAAAAATAAAAAAACATATTGGCGGGCGTATTTGGATAAAAAATTTAGAATGAAATAAAGTAAAAAACAACAAATAAATGAAAAAAAAATGGGGAGAGAGAATGATTAAAATAATATTGAAAAAGAGTAAAATAAGCGGTTTTTCCAGTTGACATTTCAATTTAGTCTGCAGTTGCCGGCTGATCCCGCTGGGAATTTTCTAATTCTCTTTTCCCCCTTGGTGAAGATGCCTGAATATTCTCATTCGTGCCTGAAGAGGGTGGAGGGCTCTTTGATAACACTATATCCATATATAAAATGCTATTTACGGAGTTAAATAAAATACTAGGAACACACCTGACTGGACTATTTGGTATTATACTATATTACTATAAAATGGAGTGTGTTTCCACACGACATCCGCAAATCGCTGAATATTTTATAAAAAAATCAACATTTAAGAAAAAAGTGAAAATTTTTTCCACGACTTGGTATGCTTTATCTATAAATTTAGCTGTTTTGCACATAAATTCGGTCTCACCCTGTCAACCAAGGAGACAAAAACACTCACAATCTCTAAATCACCACCACTCCGATGTAAACTACAACTACACGATACGATTATCGAACAGATAATGTCCTTCACGTATCTTGCCATCCAAATAACCTCTAATCAAGACCTAGAAACAGAAGTAAAACATCAGGCAATATATATATTATATTTTAATAACCATTAATTAACAGGAATAGCAGGAATTGGACAAAAATTAAAAACAGAGTTTTTATTGAATGGGCCAGACGTTTCGTCGATTAATTTCGACTTCCTCAGTGGCTCATTCTATCACTCTTTGTCAAAAGACAATTCCACTACGCGACGAAACATCCTTTAATATTTTTTATTATTTTAACTATAATACATTGTTGGCTTAGGCCTCAATTGCACAACAATCTTCGAACTTTTTTACACCTGCAAGAATGGACAATGGAATGGTCGTACCTCTACACACTATTATTTGCGGATGACCAAGTTGTTATTGCAGCAGATATAGATGACGTAAGCTATATGACCCGTAAACTGGAAGAGGAATATAATAGATGGGGACTGGAAATAAACTTTGAAAAAACAGAATACCCGACGGTCGGGACAGAGGGGGAAAATCTGGATATCAATGGAAAAGAGATAAAAAACTGTAAGGAATTTAGATATTTGGGATCTGTCTTTAGCGAGGAGCCAAACTGTGAGAGGGATATTAAAAATAAAATCTGACAAGGTCGAAGAGCTATTGGGCAACTGAATGGGATCTGGTGGAGCAAAGGGATCCAACAGGACACAAAAAAATATATATATCGGTCCATAGTGGAAGGCATAGCCCTATACAATTCAGAAACATGGGACATGAATAAAAAAAACGAAAAGAAATTACAAGCGCTCGAAATGGATGCGATGAGAAGGAGTTGCAGAGTGTCGAGATTGGAGCATATCCCAAATACAACTATAAGGGACAGGATGAAAATGGAAAACGACATAATAGATAGAATAGAAAGGAAGAGATTAATATGGTACGGACACCTCAAAAGAATGCCGGAAGATAGGTGGCCTCATAAAATATGGACCTGGATGCCCACGGAAAGACGGAGGAGAAGAGGAAGACCGAGACGAACGTGGAAGCAGGGAGTAGAGGAGGCAATGACCAGTAGGCAACTACAAGAACAAGACATTCTGGATAGAGAGAATTGGCGTGTTGGATGCGGAAAACGGCGCATGCTGTAGAACAAACCGCTGTATTATTATACAATTAAAAACTTTAAATCAATTTTTTTTTCTCTCACAAAAAATATGTTGTTTTTTACTTTTAAACAGACAAAGAAAAATTAATCGACGAAACGTCTGGCCCATTCAATAAAAACTCTGTTTTTAATTTTTATCCAATTCCCTGCTATTCCTGTTAATTAATGCTTATTATGGATACGAGTGATTTACCATAATTAATAACATTTTTAAGTAATAAATATATCAAATTATAGACACAAAAACAAAAAGATAATTTTTTGGACAAATTTTATTTTAAAATAATGTTTTATTAAATCCGTATTTTTTCAAGTGCAGTGTTCAGAAATACGGGCGACTGTACCGGCCATGTGTATATTTACACGAACCATTTCGAGCTACTTTCGACCACCCCATAACTCAAAAGCCATTAGACCTACACACTTGAAATTTTTCATATCTAATAAGGCCCACTTGAACACTTAGAATTCCACATTTTATGAATAAATCTATTATAATTCTTGAGTTATTAAGGTCTGAAATGTGCCATTTTTAACACTCACTCACTGACATATCACAAACCTAGAGTACTTCCTCTGATCCTAGATTTGGCATACTGGTAGAATTTGGGCTAAAATTAAGGAAAAAATCGAAAAAGTGAAACTTTTACCTAAAATGAAGGGGTGAAATTTATTATAGGCTTAATTAACATATACTGAAAATACAATGAAGCTAGAATGCTGAAATTTGGCATACTGGTGAAGCTTGGCACATTAATAAAGGAGTATATTGAAAAACTGAAACATTCCTTTCTTCGGGGCCCGAAATGAAGGGGTGAAATTTATGAAAAACCGACCGGGTTTTTAACAGATTATTTATGAGAAATATTTTCATAATTAATAATATAAATGTTTAAATGTAATTGAAAGAAAAAACTTTTCACAAATTAATGATATCTGACCAAAAACATAAATCTGAAAAAGGGGCCAAGTTCGGTGCAAATGGCTTTGTCGACAAAAGAGCTGAGATCTAAACGGGTACCAAGTTCCATAGCTATAGGGATGAACAACGTTCTTCAATTTATTTAAAAGAAAATTTGATGATATTAAATTTGTAACTTGGCAAGTTATAATAGTCAACAACTTACGTTTAACGTGATGATATTTAATACAAGCTTAAAATTTAGCTTTGCTAGTTGTTCTATTTAATACCCCAAACAATTTAGTTAAATATAAAACTTACCAATTTATAAATTTAATATCAAAGAATCTAACAAATATTCTTTCAAATCAATTGAAGAACGTTGTACATCCCTATAGCTATGATTCAAGCAACTGCTATGGAACTTGAAACCCGTTTAGATCTCAACTCTTTTGTAGGCGAGGCAGTTTGTACCGAACTTGGCCCCTTTTTAACCGACTTCAAAAAAGGAGGAGGTTCTCTATTCGACTGATTTTTTTTTTTGTGCCTATGTTAACTCATATCTCCGCCAATTGTGACCCGATTTTGAAAAAAAATTGCATTGGGTTCAGTCTACCTTCCGATTGGTCCCATTTTTTTCATACGTATTAGACCTTTTTTGTTAGTTTTGTTTAGGCCTAACTTCTTTG
The DNA here is from genome assembly GCA_024734495.1 of Forficula auricularia. Classification (NCBI taxonomy): domain Eukaryota; kingdom Metazoa; phylum Arthropoda; class Insecta; order Dermaptera; family Forficulidae; genus Forficula; species Forficula auricularia. Next base: position 7,423,080 of record JALMQS010000025.1, on the reverse strand, counting down.
TTTATGAACTGATTTCGATGATTCTTTTTTATTCGAAAGGGGTTTCTTAGGGATGGTGCCGCCATATTAATTTAGTCAAGTTCTGATGATATGATCACTATTAATAACATCACTAAAAAGAGAAAAATAAAAATAATTTTTAAAGAAAAAATAAAACCGACTTCAAAAAATTAAATGCAACAAATAAAATACACTAAAAGGTATAAAATAATTATTATCTTATTTAGTTACAACTAAACGACGAAATATTAACATGAAATTACTTTTTGAAGTCGGTGCCAAACAGATACCTTATATGAATCGCACTCGACGGATCTTACTTAGTAGGTTTGTAGGGTATGCTCGCTTATAGGTATAGTTTGTTTGGTACCGACTTCAAAAAGTAATTTGATGTTAATATTTCGTCGTTTAGTTGTAACTAAATAATATAATAATTATTTGATAACTTTTAGTGTATTTTATTTGTTGCATTTAATTTTTTGAAGTCAGTTTTATTTTTTTCTTAAAAATTATTTTTATTCACATTTATGTTTTTGGACAGATTCGAATTAATTTTTTTAACAACTCCATAATAATCTCGAAAAATATTTATCTATTGATGTATAAATATTTTTATGTTTATATAATTTCTTGTTTTTATTAATACATCGCTTGAAATCACACTCAGCGTAAATATTATGCTCTTTTATTCATTAAAACAACATCCATTTTTACTTTATTTTCATAGTGATACCCTATCTTCTATACTATATATCGTATAATCCGCTTAATCGCGATGACCGCGTAGTCCGAGTGATTGTCCAAAGAGAATCAACGGAGGTCACTGATTGACCGTGCTTAGGCGTCAAGTAAATACCGGGAAGTTAAAAAATAATTTAAAATCTAAAATTTTTCTTACAAAAATACTAGAAACCCGAGGGGTGAACCGCGATTGGAATTAGGTGTACAGATCTTTGGAATTATTTTGGTATTCATTAGATTATGCCCCTTAATCGTCCCGTTAAAATTGTTTTCTACTTGGAAATGAAAGTCCTTCGTCCGCCTCCGTGGTGTAATGGTCAGAGTAACTGACTGGCAACCCGGAGGTCTCGGGTTCGATTCCCGGCTATACCCAGACATTTTTTCTGTAAGTATAGGGTCTGGTAATAAAAATTAAGTGGGAGATAAATTTAACCGAATTTATCGCGCGGAGAATTTACCACTGCTCGAAGCCCCTAAAACCTTAGTAAATTGGATATTGAATTGTATCTAAGTTTCTGAGATTGGCTCGTGATCCCGGCTTCTTTTCCTTCTGCTCTGTTCTTTTCACGATGGAGGGGCCAGCCCATACAGGCCTTTAGGGGATCCACCTTCTGGTGTATCTCCTTCTCACATCAATATCATTAAAAAAAAAAAAAGTGGAAATTGAAGTAGGTGTACACGACCGTAGGAACACCCCTCCCCCAAGAGCAGGGGTCATGGGATGTGTAACGGCAACGACAAACCGTTTCTTATGGCAAACTAACAGTAATAAAATATATTTCATATGTTCAATCAAGAATTATGTTCTTATTTAATTTCTTGAAGTACCTTTTTAGACAAGTTAAATTGTTTTCTAAAGGGCCTCTCTCGGGAAAGTTTTGGGGTAGTTTTGATCTTTTAATCCTATATGTTTCTTGGTGTGCTGAATCCGAATCTGAAGTTTGCTGACAAAATTTCGTGACTAGACATTGTCAAGAATGCAAAAAAAGGTAAAAGATCTTTTTTTTGGCGTTTTTTTGCTTAAAACTCGAAAACTACCAACTTTTGGTAAATAACCTTCCTTTTCAAAAAAGTTTATAAAATTTTATACAATGGATATGATCCGAATCCTCAAAAGTTTCATGGAAAATACTTGATATCTATAAATCTAATAGTTTTATCAAAAAAGTGATTCAAGTAAACGTTCAAGTTGACAAAATTTTCTAGATAATGAGATAGAAATCAAGTTTCTAGGATGAGTGGTTTTCATTTTATGAAGAAAAAAAGTGCAATTTTTTGAAAAAATGATTTCCTGTCATGGAAAATGTTAACAAAAAAGCGGTCTAAGTAAACGTTCAAGTCAACAAAATTTCCTAGAGAATGAGATAGAAATCAAGTTTCTAAGATGATTGGTTTTCATTTTATAAAAAAAACTGCGATTTTTTACAAAAAAATTTCAAAAATTCAACCTCATTGCGGCACTGGTTACCATTTTCCAATTAAGATTAAATTTAATTTGAATTGTATCAGATTTAATCTAGTTTAAAAATGTATAGAGTGACCTTTGTTGAAAACGTCCTCTTTCATTGTCAAAATGGGAAAAAATCGAAAAAGTGCGAGTTTTTGGGATTTGCAGAAACTGAAAAAATACGCTAATTTTCACCTATCGCTTGAGCCCGAAAGGGTGGTAGCAGAAAAAACCTAAATGATGAAATTTTATGAACTTTCATTTTGAGTAAGATGGTTATTTACGAAAAGTTGATTGTTTTTGAATTATAAGCAAAAAACCAGCAAAAATGAGATTTTTTACCTTTTTTTGCATTTTTGACAATGTTCCGTCACGAAATTTTGTTAGCAAACCTCAGATTCGGATTTAGCACACCCAAAAACATAAAGGGTCGAAGAAATTACAACTACCCTAAAACTTTCTGCGTAAAAACACAATTTAACTGGACTATTTATTTTAATAAAAAAAGTCGATCTGTGTCGTAGGACACCGGATAGGAACGAAGTTCCTTATTATAAAAATATTAATTTTAAGTTCTATTCTAGGTATAAAGAAAAATAATTATTCGGGTATACATTTTTTATTATGATTTTTTTATCGATAAAAAGCAAAGAAACTACTTTATAAAATTATCTTAACACCTTTATTTTATTTACAATGATTTATAAAAATATATAATATATAATAATAATAATATACAAAAAGAAACAGGTATTTATATGAATAATAATAATTAAGCCTAATTATGTTCTATCATAGAAACTATAGCTTTATGGTAACTAAAATAAGATATATATATTTGTGATTCGATTTTTGCCAAATATCTCGAGAAAACAGCATCGATAGTAGTAAGTACTAAAATTAATTACAGTTATTAATGGTAATAATAAATTTATTAAAAATGTATATAATTTTCATACCATACCTTGGATCTTTTGTATTTTTTTCTTTTATTCTTTGTCGATACTCTTGTTGATATTGCCTACTTGTTTTTTTTTTATATTTTTCTCCGATACTGAAATTGATTATAAAATCATTAATTTCTCGTCTGATGTCTACTAACTTTACAGTCGTATTTAAAATTACACTGCAAAATATTATAATATATATAATATACGGTATATAAATTATATACCGTACCTTGTTTTTTTTTTCACGCTCCCGATACCTTTTTTGGTACTCGGCTTTTTTTCGTATTTCTTTCCTTCAAAGAAAATAAAATAAAAAAATGTTAAAATTAAATCCATGAGTGCTAATCGAGGGAGGGATGGAGAGGTGGGTACTGAACAAACTTGTTTGGAAATATTTTTGAATTTGAGAAAAAACAGTATATGAATTTATACAATGTTTTACTCAGTATATTATATAAATATCTAACTAATAGATACTCTAATAATAAATAAATAAATAATCTTAGATATTTTAATAATAATTCATCAAATCCTCGTTGGAAATCAAATTCCAAGGAATTTTTTCTTCTTCTTTAATTTTTATTTCCTTAAATAGAATAAATAAATAATAAAATTCAATTAATTAAATAAATAAATAAATTATAGGAATTAGTTATGAAATCAATTAGGGATTCACGGGGATTTTACACATACACCCACGATTAATATATAACGCTTACCTTTAGTAGATTTTTTTTTAATTGATTATTTTCTTCTATTAGCTGGAAATATAATAAATAAATTAGTAGAATTATTGCAATATTCTTTTATTTATTTTCATTTCATTTTCATTTATTTATTAATTAAGTAAGCACACCTTTGTTATTTGTTGCTGAATAACGAAATGTTCTGAATGTTCTGTCTCTGAATTCGATGCCATTTTATTGAATTCTATTATTCTGTCTATTAAATTAATAAAATTTTTAAAGAGGATTATTTCGATAAATAGAAGCAGAGAGGTAGAGGAGGGTAATGAAATAATACCTGTTGAATCGAAAGATTCAACATCGAACAGCATCGATTCCCGACCAGAGCGCAAGCCAGAGGCCCCGCCCCCAGAGTGGCTGAGTGGATGCGCGCGCATGAGCATTGGCTCGCTTGTTTTTATTTAACGTTACGGACACTTTTCACAGACTAGGGTACCACCCCGAGGCGTCCCATAAGTTCACTTCGTTCCAAAAAAAAAAATCCTACTAAATATTTTACTTTGTGGTTGACCCCCCTTCATGAAAATTTTTTGGGTACGCCACTGTACAGAATATTAGGTCGCGGTTCACCCCTCGTAGAAAGCTATTTACCCTATAATAGTTGCCATATTTAAAAGCCCAAAATTTAGTGGAGGGGTTCATTCGTAAATGATTATATATTATATTATTAATTATGATTTACTATTAATTCCACGATTAGAAAGGCCTGTTACTAAAGTAAGTAGTAAATTTAGAAAGCTAAGATTCATGTAAAATTATCCATTCCTATTGTAAATTCCAACATGAAGAGTAATCAAAGATCTTATTAGAGCTCTTAAAATATCTTACTGATTAAGACCTTAAGGCAAATGAAGCCTGCCTGCCGGGCGGCCCTAGTGTTGAATTTATTCTATTTCTTGCTCACTTTTTTGGAAAGTACTGAAACGTAGAGGAAAATCATCTTTAAGGTGAAACTTCTTTAACGACGTATCTGTTTGAATTTATTTGTTACAATAAAGGGGAAATGACCTAATAGAGGGGAAATAAGAGACAAATAATATTAGTTGAATAAAAGATTTCGCTGTCGATGGTAACAGAATTGTTTTTATTTTAGGTTAAAAATAAAATGAGAGAGTCTTCTGTTTTTTAAATAAAATAATTTTTAATTATTTCTAGAGACTATAGTTTCGAAGGCATTGCCTTCATCATCAGATCTATCACAAATATTTCAAATTAGTTACAAATTAAGATTTATACATTGTAACTAATTTGAAATATCTGTGATAGACTGATGATGAAGGCAATGCCTTCGAAACTATAGTCTCTAGAAATAATTAAAAATTATTTTATTTAAAAAACAGAAGACTCTCTCATTTTATTTTTAACCTAAGACAAATAATAATTTAAATTTTTTTCTAAATTTAAGAAATTTTATTTGTCATGAAAAATTAGTTGGTTTTAAAATAATAATTTAAATTTCCTAATTTTAATAAAGTTTATTTGTCATGATATATTAGTGGGTTTTAAAATTAAAATTTCACTTTCACCGTGAGGCTATGTGGTGAGGCTCATACATTTTGACTATTATTTTTTGATTGTGTTTCTTATTTGAGTCTGGATTCCGATACCCACGATAAGTCAAAATCATTACAAATATTACAATAATATTATAGGATTAAATTTTAGATAAGATAATTAAATCAAAAAATAAATCTTGAATAGGTAGTTTATTATATTTAATTATATTTGTATGACAGCTCTATTTCTAGATAGGTGTCTCCTCATAAAACCATTTGCAAAATTTGTCGAAATCATACCGGGTCTTAAAATGTTTTTAACTTTTTCCTTTAATTTAATATAGATTTTATTTATAATATTTTTCTATGAAAATTTAAAATTTCTTTTTTTATGCATATTATTTACACTTTTTTAAAGTTTTTTTCAAATTAAAATAATTTGACAAGTTCTGATGTGGCCATCCACTTGACTTTACCATGCAGTTCTGGTTGAGTTTGGTACATGGGCCTAGATTTCGGGGGGTTTGTTTATGCATTTTTAGTGTTGTAGGGGCCCACTGATTATGTATAGAAAATTTGGTTGAGTTTGCTCAAATCATCTAGATTTTTATTTTTTGACCCTCCCCTAATTTTGGCGCCAGAAATTTTTTCTCATTATTTTAGGTTCATTTTATAGTATATTTCATTTTTCTTGTGTTTTTACTTTGAAAATATTATAATTTTAAATTTTAACACCCCCTCACCCCTTAATTGTAGGTCGATTTGCACCAAAATCTAATCAGCTCTTAATCTCAATGGACCAAAACTACGTGTGAAATTTGGTTTTGATATTCTCACTAGTTTTTGAGCTAGCTCGTCCACAAAAATTTGGTAACGTGCTGACAGACTCACAGACATTTTGACAAAACAATTATTATCTCGAAAAATATAATTTTCCAATGTTCACTTATTAGGGCTTTTTTGTAGATCGAAATGCCCTGGTTGAGCTCATTTTTTTAATAAAAATAGTTTTAGCCGTTTTTTGAGATATTTCGAAAAAAATAAGCAAAAAAAAACTTTTTCAAGCACGATTACAATACTTGACAATAGCCATTGTAAAATAAAAGAATTGAAGTTGGTAGAAAATTTTCCACTTCATTTTTTTTTCAGCTTAAGTTTTGTATGCGTTTGCCTGTGTGTTAGTGTAGAAGGAAGGCGTCAATTACTTATGTTCCCTCAGGTGAAAAATATCTAGATCCGGCTCAGGATTATTAATGAAATGTTTTATTATAAAATATAGTTAATTATTTTAATTCTTTAAAGAATACAATCATGAAAATGACGTTGATAAGTTATAAATATATTTAATTCAACTTAATGACCAATAATAATACCCTGATGATGGCTAGAGCGGGCCGAAACATTGCAAAAAATAAATTAAATTTACTTTTAATCTTATTTAATCCTGGCTACAAGAATAAATAATCAGTTTTTCTTGAATTTTAATCTATAATTAAGGTTTTGTCTGTACATTGCTCCAAATCACGCCAAATTTTGGTTGAACACGTTTCAAGCAAAGTTATGAACGAAAACACCCTCAACAAAATTCCTGTCTGTCTACCTGTCTGTATGTATGTATGTCTGTTTCAGTGGTTTCCGCGAAAAGTTGCTCACGATTCACGTAAAATCGGCCAAAGCAATTATTATGAAATTTCATATTTACAACAGATGTCTTCTAACTTACGTTTATAGCTATATAACGTTTTGATATTTTGACCCCAGACGGGGCTTTGGGGGGCACACGAATGAATATAATCAAATAACTCCTAAACTATTAACCCCACGGCAAATTTTATGATAAACAAAGTTGTAGGGGATGTGATTTCTGACAACTTTTGTTTAAAAAATTTCGAGGGTGAAAAAATGTAAATTCTTGCTCTTGGAGCAAAATCAACCAAATTTTGTATACATAATCTCTGGGCCTGTAGAGAGCTAGAAATGCAAAAACTAACCACCCAAAATGGGAGGGGGGGGGTCAAAAAATGAAAATTCTTTCTCTTGGACCAAACTTAACCATATTTTGTATACATAATCTGTGGGTCACTAGAAGGCTAGAAATGCAAAAACTGGGTGCGGAGGGTGGGTTCGGAGATGGGTTAGGGTATGTGGTGCGCGGGGTGGAATGGGGGTGGGGTGAAGTAGTGAGGTTAAGTAGGGTGGGGGTGCAGGGGTGGAGTTCAGAGGCCTAGGCGAGGGGGCGCAGGATTGGAGAGCACGGGGTGGATGGGGTGCAGGGTCCAAGGTGGGTGTGGGGCGGAGAGCACGGGTGCATGGTGCGGGGCTGCTGGAGGGGTTCGGGGGTGTGAAGGTCGGGTTCGTAGGTTAGGGTGCGGATGGAGTGTTGGTGTGGTGGTGGGGTTTGGGAATGGTCAGGGGGTGGGGGTGCTGGGTGAGTTTCGGGGGGTGTGGGAGTGGGAGGTGAGGCTGGGGTTTGTATGCTGGAGTCCAGGGGGCGTGCCTTCTGGCTAGCAAGAGGGCCGCCGAAGTCGGGCCTTGCAGCTAGTTTATATTTACAGAGCTAAAATACTTTTTTCATGATTGTTATGTTTAAATAATTATTACTAATATAATTATTGAATTGACCAGAGTCATCAGAAACCTCCACGAGAATTCCTTCCCTGAAAGGAAACCCCCAGGCAGACCAAGGTAAAGATGACTAGACAATGTCATCAGAAATCTACAAGAGCTTGTCGTGGGATGAAATGGGAGATATTGGCTCAAGATAGAGTAATTTGGAGAGGCATCTCGCGAGAGGCTCGAGCTCTACAAGGACGTTATGGCCATCTTAAGTAAGTAATTATTGAATCACTATTTTACTTATGATTCATAAAATAAATAAATAAATAAATATATGTGACCCTCATCCAAATAAGCTCAAGGGGAAGTGAAACTTTAGCCGTAGATGTTATTAAAATAATTTAAATTTCCTAATTTTAATAAATTTTATTTGTCATTAAATATTAGGGGTTTTAAAAAAATTATTTTCCCTCTATTGAATCATTTTCCCTTTATTGTAACAAAAAAAGCTGACGTGTTCTGATGTGGCCATCCACTTGACTTTACCATACACCCTGGCCCCTAAAATTATTTATAATCATGTAGGGGGGGGGGTTAGTTTTTGCATTTTTAAACTTCTGGTATCCCACTGATTATGTATACAAAATTTGGTTGACTTTGGTAAATGCCCAAGATTTTAATTTTTTGATCCTCCACTGCCCATTTTGTGCGGTTAGTTTTTGTATTTTTAGACTTCTGGGGGTCCACTTTTTATGAATACAAAATTTGGTTGAGTTTGTTCAAACGGCCTAGATTTTCAATTTTTAACCCCCTCCACCCCCTTAATTTTGGGTCGATATACACCAAAATTTAATCAGCTCTTAATCTCAATGGACCAAAACAACGTGTGAAATTTGTTTTTGATATTCGCACTACTTTTTTATCTAGCTCGTCCACAAAAATTTGATAATGCACAGACTAACTAACAGACATTTTGACAAAACAAATATTATCTCGAAAAATATAATTTTTTTTGATGTTTTACTTATTAGGGCTTTTTTGTAGATCGAAATGCCATGGTTTCACTCAATTTTTTTAATCAAAATAGTTTCAGCCGTTTTTGAGATATTTCGAAAAAAGAAGGAAGAAAAACACTTTTTTCAACCACGATTACAATACTTGACCATACCCTGTATGGTAAAGTAAACAATCAAACAGATACGTCGCTAAAGAATTTTCACTTCACAAAAAAATATCGTATCTGCTGGTATCCTTATAAAAATCTCTTTAAGCTGAATTAAACTAATTTTTAAAAAATTTATTTTATTTTACCATTAAACGACGATGTGATGTGGTACAGCCCCAAAATGACCATTTTAATGTGGTTTTTGTACTTATCGCCGTTTAAAATTTGCTTAACTTAAAATTATAAAAAAAAAATCACCAACGACAACTAAGAACGAATTTGATATCTCAGACGTCTTTAGGAATAGGTATGTAAAGTACCTACTAAACAAATTCAAACTAATATAACACGATTATGGTAAGGGTTTGGGCAGGGAATTTTTGATTTAAAAAATTAATTACATAAAAGAAGTTAGCAGCTTCTCTTTAAACCATTTATTTTTTAAATCAAAAATTCTCTGCTCAAACGGCGAAGTATTTGAATTAAGATGCCCCAGTTTCGACCTGGGAGAAGACCCAATAGGATCCGGTGTTACACCAAACTAGATAGGTAGCCATCTTGGGTCGAAAACGTGCCCCTTTATGGTCAAAATAGGGAAAAATCGAAAAAGAAGGAGTTTTAGGGATATTCAAAAGTGATCCCGGGGGCTGTTTTTTGAGAGGCCTAATACCGGTTCAACTGAACCTAAATGAAATGAAATTCTTATCATTTTACGCGTAATTTAAAGAGCTTTAATATATATAATTGATATCTTTTTGATTTGATAAGCCGTTTTAGAGTTATTCAAGAACAACTGATAAAACTCCGAAATTTCCTCATTTTGAGGCTCGTAGAAAAATTTCCACACAGATATTGGGCAAAACTTAGGGTAGTAATATTGGAGTACCAATAAATGTATTTCAGCAACAAAATCTTTATCAGGGAATTATTTTCTGTTTATGCCATTTTTTCACCTAATTTGTCTGGACTATATTATTGTATATATTAGTTTTATTAGACCAAATTTATTTTGGCTGTGAAAGTTAAATTATCTGTGATATTTGGTTTATTCACCTCCAGGAGAATATTCTTACTTACTTGTTGGCTCAAATGACGATTGTAGTCGACGCACCGATAAACAAAATAATAATAAAGTACCTACTTAGACAGGGGTGCCCATTGAACTGTGTCATTGAAATTTCTGGGGGGGGGGGTTGCTGAAAATTGTTGCATTTTAGTAATAGTACCTTGAGGCACCGAGCGATGCTCGGTAACTTCTTCCTTCAGTTAAAAGCTTTATTTTAATATAATTTTTAATTTAAAATTCTGATAAAAAGGTCGATTTTTATTTGAGAGCCGCTTTCAAATTAAAAAAATACAAAAATATATAATAGTCGCCCAATGTAGACCCCCCACCTCCACCCCGCTCGACCCCACCCTCGAAACCTCTCCCTACCCCCGGATTCCCCACCATTGCGCCCCACCTTCTGCACCTGTTTTGATTCAACCATATGATCCATTTTTATTCATTCAATTGTTAATAAATAAAACCTATCAAAATGTGTTGTTTTTTTTCAGAAAATTGAGACCTGCTTATGCGAAATATATTTTTAAATAAATTCTTGATTATTTTTTATTCTATTAAATAAATAAAGTTCTTTATAAAAACAATTATAAAACGTTTATTAATATTTCTAAAGTTTAGGGAGAACAAAATATGTTAAAATCCACAATCACAATACTTCTTGAAGGCCTTTTAGAACAATGAAACAAACAACCCATTATCTGCTTGGGTATAAAAGGAAAAGGGAAACCTTTTTTAAAACCCTAAGAATGGGATTTGTCTACCTGAGAATAATTAATTTTATTACGAAAAAACCCATCAAAAGCAATTTTGTCGAAGATGAGACCGTGACAGATCGAATTGTCACCCCAAAAACCCCCTAACCCGTGAATTTCATCAAAATCGGTAGAGTCGTTTTCAAAATAGAACTAAGATACAAATATATAAACAAACAAATATATATACAAACAAATAAATATACAATTTTTACTCGTTTAATAAGAGTAGATATGCTAAAAATAAAGCCGGTCAAGTCTTATAACTTCAACAAAAGGTGATAAAAAGCTCTTCTATTTATTAGAAATGAAAAAATGGGGGGGGGGATTTTGATGAATCTGGATGGGGGGCATCCCTGACTTAGGAACTTGCAATTGTCAGGCTGCTGAAGAATGAACTGCGAAACGTTCTCAGCCTCACAATTTGATTCAGATTAATTTCATAAACTTATCTCGTTATTAAATAGATTTATAATCTCTAATTAAAATTATGATAAAAAACATAGTCGTTTTTGAATTCTGATTGAAGAGAAGATTTTTCATCTTGGCTCTTTTGGTTCAAACATCAAGTGTTGCCAACGTGCCAGTAAGACACTCTCCGAAAGAGCTCGGAATCGATCGGAGTAACATTGGCATCCCCGTTCGGGGATTTCCGTCTACACTCGGCTCCAGCGCGGGTGTGAAGGGGTCTAGAGCCGAATCCTTGGCAGCGAGCGTTGGGCTCGGGGCCGCAACTGCAATCAGTTTCTGTTAGGCCGGCGTACGGCTTGTTCTTGGCCCCGTACATTCTCTTGCTCCGACCGACTCTTATTCTCAGAACCGTCACTTCCCATTTCGATAACTCTTTGTTCCCGACAAAAAACGTCATCCCCCCCGTCACGGACTTGTTCACTCTGTGTCTGTCTCTCGTTTGGTGCATCGATTTCCTCTTAGGCCGACTTGTCAGAATCTCGTTCACGTTGGTTCACTGGGTCAGTCTGCACGCAGGTAACCAATCACGCCAACTCGCTTTCTCTCAGCTGCTTTTAGTTGCTCCTTTGTCTCCTTTTGGTTGGACTGTCCCTCCCCGGCGCTAGACATCCTCAAGACAACACACCATACCACTAGCAATCCTCCGTGGTAGACAAACACCAATGCCAACAAGTGTTTTGAGAAAACACAAAGAAAAATTAAAAATTCTGACGTGATTAAAAACACCCCACGTGACATCATTCACCTGCCTATTTTTTGATTCCACTAAAATACATATACCCGGCGTGCAGAAAATAATGGTATTTTTAAAAAATATCTACATAATGAGTGAAATATCCGTTTTAAGTCTTACGAAATTACTTAAATTCAGATATAATATCTGACAAAAATTACCTGCATTCGATTCGCGAGTTAATCAAATGTAGGAAACTCATGCATTATAAAGTAATTTAATAGATAGTAATTATTAAAAAGGAAAATGTCAAGAGCGCAAACCACAACTAACTAGATAAGTCCTGATTTCAAGCGCAATATCTTCAACATTAGGTTGGATATATGCTTTTTAGATTTTGAGCTAGATCGCACCTAAATTTGGCCACGAACAAACATACTCACAGAAAAAATAAATTATATTTTAAAAAAATTAAAAAAAAACACTCTTCTAAAAAGTACAAAATAATGTAATAATCAAAAAGTGGGGGCGCAGAAAATATTGTTTTTTTTTTTTTAATATCTCTGAATCCATTAACATAATTAGCGAAATATACGTCTTATGAAAAGCATTATAAAGTAATTTAATAAATAATAATTATTAAAAAAGGAAAATGTCAAAAGCAAGCCACAACTAACTAGATTTGTCCTGATTTCAATGCACTATCTTAACATTAGTTTTGATATATGCTTTTTAGTTTTTGAGCTAGATCGCACCTAAATTTGGCCGCAAACAAACATACTCACAGAAAAAATAAATTATATTAAAAAAAAAAGTACCATCGACTGTACTTGATCTTCTAGTTTGCGATAATATTTTTACTCCGTGTTTTTTTAATAAGAGGAATTTTAATCATTAAATTGGCAAATTCTAATATATAATAATATTTGCTGTAAAGTATTCGTGGGTTTTAAAATTAAAAAACTAATTAGTAAATAAAAGATAATTGAAAAAATGCAAACAAACTTTTTTTTATTTTTTATCATCTATCAATAATTATTTTAATTAAGAAAAGATCAATTAAGATGAAATTTTTCAAGGCCCAGACCTAGCCAGATCGTTTTCTCATCTCAAAACTAGTTATTAGAGTTGGTTTCAAAATAGAAAAAAACAAACAAATATATATATATAGGTATAAATATAAAAATATACAATTTTTGCTCGATTAATAAGAGTAGATAGATAGATATAATTTTTTTTTTAACTTTTTAGTCTTAAATATTTTTATAGAGAAAAGTTTGAGGAATTTAACAGAATGAAATGTATTTATTTTTATTATTTTTTAAATAATTTGATTTAAATTGAGTTGGTAAACAATTATTTTTATAGAGAAATGTTTGCGGGATTTAACAGAACAAAAGTCACATTGATACATAGATAAATACATACATACATACAGGTGAAGCTAATAAAATAAATATAAAGCGTGTAAAAAAATAAATTATATTTAAAAAAACTAAAATACACGCTTTTGTCAGTAATGCTCTAAAAAGTACATAATAATGTAATAATCAAAAAGCGTGGGCCAATTTGTCGAAATTAATTAAAAGTACATGCTTCTGCGCCCAACACTTTTTGATTATTACATTATATGTACTTTTTAGTGCTTTACTGACAAAAGCGTGTATTTTGGTTTTTTTTAATATAATTTCTAGTTTTTTTAGCTAGATCGCACCTAAATTTGGCCACAAACAAACATACTCACAGAAAAAATACAAACATTTTAATAAAATTAATATCTTTAATATATCATGTTCATTTCGTAGACATCTTTTTGCTGTAATTTTGCTCAATTTGTTTTTGTTTTTTGAGAGATGTTTTGAAAAACACCAATTTTTTCTTTCACTAATACACTAGTCTTCTCCAAATTGCGTATGGTAAATAAAAACTACCTGCTCTCTTCGATTTGAGTCCGTGATTGAATTCCGCGTCTTTTGATTGAGATTGCCGCGTGTCTCGATAGTTGAACTGGCGGCGCGCGCAACTCGACATAATATTAAAAATACCAAAATACATCGCCCCCCTCTGACATGACCACCAAAAAGAACCAAGCTTCCTGAGATCGGTGACCAAAGAGTTGGATTTTAGAACAAAAGAGTTAAAATGTCAGTCGGCCGGCCACCCGCGTGCACCCCTCATCCAAAACGCTGTCTACAGTACACAAACAAACTCGAATAGAAAAGATTCCCCCCTTGGAATAGATCCCATTCAGGTGTGGCGATTGACCACACACACACATACACACAATCCTCCCTCCTTTATACACAGGTCAATTTTCACGTCAAATATCATCCGGCTACTGAAACGTATTTTTTTCAATACATCCAAGAATCACAATATACCCGAGGGGTGAACCGCGACCTAAAATTGTGTACACCTACTTCCACTTTCATTTCTAATTAGAAGACAATAGAATCTACAGGGGTCGGCAACCTTTTGAGACGGAAAAGCCAAAAGTTACAATTTACAAAATTTCCCAGTTTTTAAAGAGCCACTAACATATTTAATTCAATATTATGGTATTTGATTAGGATTAGATATATATAAATTTGATTTTTGATTTAAAATAAAGCCGCATCTTCACATCGAAATAGCCGCATGTGGCTCGCGAGCCGTAGGTTGCCGACCCCTGTAATAGATGACAATAAATGAATTCCAAAGTAATTGCAAATAATTCCTAAGACGGCGTACACCTAATTCCAATTGCGGTTCACCCCTCGAATATACCTATATGATGGGGCATTCCACGCCAAATCGGATGGTTTGAAAAATTTTAATTTTTGATATCCTTCATTTTTTTGACAATTTTTAGTACCCATCAAAAAAACTCTTCCTGGTAAATTTTGCAATTTTTTTTGAACATCGGTTTTTTGCTCAGAACTTCTTCAAAAATGGTCCAAATTCAAAACTTTTTTTTTGAAATTTTTGTGTTTTTTACATACTTTTTAGAAAAAAATACAAAAAAAAAATTATTTAAATTTAATATTTCATTATTCGTGTCCATGATTAATAATTAAAGGAATCGTAGGGAGTTGGACTTGAATTTAAATTAAATACAAAGTTTTTTATTTAAATAGGCCAAACGTTGCGTTGCTAATTCAGTGGTTCATTTATTAAACTTATCTGTCTGGGGTTTTGTCTAAGAGAAATAATTTTAATAACTGAAGAAGTTGCCAACCAGCAACGGAACGTTTGGCCTAGTTAAATAAAAAATTTTGAATTTAATTTAAAGTCAAGTCCAACTCCCTATGATTCCTTTAATTATTTAAATTGTTTTTATATGCGATTTTGGAGTTTGAAAATTTTAATCTTGTTTTTGAAACTGTATGTACTCTTCGATTTTTTGATAATTTTTTATTTTAAACTCTTCTATTCATTCTACAAAATTTAAGACCGGGTTGATAGTGATCCTAGATAATTATTATTTTTTTCGATTTTTGATTTTGATTTTCTTTCAACAAACTAAAATACTAATTATTTATTTTAAACACCTGTTAACTATAAAAATCAATTCAAAATAACTAAAAAAAAAAGAGAACTCAATAACAAAAAGTGGTTTTAATAATGGTTAATAGCGAATAAATTTTTTTCGAAATTTTCAAAAATCGAAAAAAAATAGTAATTATCATTGGCCTTATCAACCGGTCTTAAAATTTGTAGAATGAATACAAGTTTAAAATAAAACATTATCAAAATCAAAAATTAACATTTCAGAAGTAAGATTAAAATTTTTAAACTCAAAAATGTATGTAAAAAAAACTAAAAAGATTAAAAAAAAAAATATTTTGAATTTGGGCCATTTTTAAAGAAGTTATGAGGGAAAAACCGAAATTCGATATCTTTTAAACTGGTTATCAAAAAAATTTCAAAATTTACCAGGAAAAGTTTTTTGTGATGGATACGAAAAAGTGTCAAAAAATGAAGGAGATCAAAAATTGGAATTTTTCAAATCGTCCCCTTTATCGTGGAAAGCACCAATTTTAATGAAAAAATAATTAAATATTTGAGGATAAGAAGATTAAAACAATTTTTTTATTAGAAAATTTTGACTCTTATATCGTATTAAACAGATTTTCTTATTATTTATAAGAGGAAATTCATTGAGCGTTTCCTCTGCTTGATGCAAATATACTATATATATACCTAATATATAAATGAATGCACACACTCATTTATAATTTATAGTATGCGTTGAAAGGTGAATGAACCAAGTTAAAAATGAATCTTCATTCAATCGGATATTCATGCCCAATGGACTAACAAATAAAATATTGAAGATAAATACCAACCCTTTAAAACTACAATCCCTAACAAATCACTTCATATATTTAAGTATTTTGAAATACATTCTTAATTGTTTAGTGTAGCTTTTTCAATCGCGACCCCATTTTGACTGAGGAATTTTTCGCAACCTCAGTCTATATGTATTCTTATCAAACGAGCAAAAATTGTATATTTATATATATATATATAGAAAGCAATCTGGCTAGGTCTGGACCTCGACAAATTTAATCTTTTTTTTTTATTTTTGGCTTTTCGGCCCTTCTAGCCATAAGCCAATTTACGATACTAGATATATTTTTAAAATTTGTCTCTACCCCCGGGGATCAGATTTTAGCTGAATGCCTCGAGTCGGATTCGAACCCGGGTCTCCTGGTTAGCTCGCTGTCACGCTACCGACTAGCCTATCGACCCCCCAAATTTAATCTTAATTGATCTTTTCTTAATTAAAGTAATTATTGATAGATGAAAATCTCAATAAAAAAGTTTGTTTACATTTTTTTCAATTATCTTTTATTTTTAATTGGTTTTTTAATTTTAAAACCCACTAATAGGTTATAGCAAATATTAATATATTATATTAAAATTAGGAATTTTTTGTTTGTTTTTTAATTAACAGGTGTCTAAATCATAACATTACAGGTGTGTTTACAAATAAAGTGGTTGAAGTGTTTTTTTTTATATAACTTGGAAACAAATCTTATTTAATTTTATGTTTTTATTTCAGATCCTATACGATTATTTTTTTATTATTATTTCCTATTTATTTTTTTATAATGTTTATCAATATGAACGAATGTGGGCAAATTGGTGTACGAGTAAACAAATATACACATAATATGTGGACCATTAGAAAGCTAGAAATGCAAAAACTGGGTGCGGGGTGGGGTGAATGTGGGAGGTGCAGGAGGTGGTGTGTAGTTGTGGGGGATCCGGGGGTGGGAGGCGCGGTTGAAGTGGGGTGGGGCGGAGTGGTGATGCAATGGTGGGGGCGAGGTGTGTGGTTTCGGGATGCGGGGGGGGGGGGGGGGGTCAGGGGTTACCGTGCATTGCTCGGTGGCTCCAGGTACTAAATTTATAAAGTAAACAAATATTTGTACTAGTAAATCATAAAGAAATTTATTTTAAAGCAAATTTTTGTTAAACATGCCAATCATAATAATTTTATAATTTATTAAAACTACATATTCAATTTAAATATTAATCAAATACATATTTGTGATTGTTTCTGAATACAAAAAGAATCAAATTTTTGTTTAATATTTGATAACACTGATCAACAAAAAATTTTCCCCTTAAACCTAACAATGGATTCCAGTATAGTAGAGTTATATACGCTGATTATCATGCTTTTTCCCGATTTTTTATAACACGTCAGAGTTTTGAGATATTATCGCTCAAAATGATGAAAAAGGCCATTTTGACCTATTTTCGAGACTCATTAAAAATTAAACAGAAATATTTAAAATCAAAATATTTTGTTGACGTAATAGAAAACAGCTTCCTCTTTGATTTTCAAATTACCACTTGTTTTTAGCTCAATTAGAACTCGAGTTATAACAAAAAACTAAAACTACATGATTATAAAGGATAATAAACATAGATAAAAACATAAGGTCTTGGTTTTTTAGTTATAACTCGAGTTCTAATTGAGCTAAAAACAAGTGGTAATTTGAAAATCAAAGAGGAAGCTGTTTTCTATTACGTCAACAAAATATTTTGATTTCAAATATTGCAGTTTAATATCTAATGGGACTCGAAAATAGGTCAAAAATGGCATTTTTCGTAGTTTTGACTGATAATATCTCAAAACTCTGACGTGTTGTAAGAAATTGGGAAATTGCAGGAGAATCAGTATATAAAACTCTACTGGAATCCATTGTTAGATTTATGGGGAGAAATTTTCGATTAATTTTTGTCGAGAAGTGTAATGTTTGGGACGTATAGAAACATTTTTCAAATTTTATGGGTATTTTGATTTTATAATTTTTAATCCTGAGAACGTTACTTGGTAAATATGTAGAACAAAATGGAAAAAATATATTTAAGACCATTTCAGAATTTATTGGAATTTTTAGCCTAATCCCATGCCAAAATTCATTTCAATGACTGATATAACTCGAATTCATTATGGGTACGAATAAATTACGTCACACGAATTTCATGATTTTTACCATAGACCCCCCCCCCCCCCCGCACGCCCTTTGTCACATTTTCATTGAGCCCTCCTGTATTGTGAGGTCACACTATCACTTTTATATTTTTTATTTATACAGTAGAATCCCGAAAAATCGTAAGAAAGTGCTGATCCCTTGGAAAAATCTCGTTAATTTATATAAAACAATGCATTTTTCGGTATAATGTATTTTTTCCAAGATTGACAAAACGTCTCATAATTCGTATTTTTTCCGTTGAATTAGAGTCGTGTTTCGTTTCTGGACCCTCCACCCCCCCCCCAATCTCGGGTGGTTAATTCGTTTATGTTCGTATCTCGTTAATGTTTATCTAGTTTTAATTTACTGTACAATCAAAAATAATGTAAATTTCATACTACTGTATTTAAATACAGTATTTTTATGTATACATATGTAGGTATGTATGTACAAGCACGGCGGAACGATCTTTAGGCCAGGGTGGTCAAAACTTGGAAAGTGGTAAAGGCCTATCGGGGTTCTGGGGGGATATACCCCTCCAGTAAATGGGGGGGGGGGGAGCTGGCCCTTCCCCCTCCAAAATATTTTTAAAACAAATTGGTACATTTTAACCCTTTTTTAAGCAGTTTGTAGCTGTCGTTTTATTGAAAAGACGACAGCCTGTTACTTGACCTAGTCCTATCTATTTAAGTCAAATGAATAACTGATTAGGCTATCGTTACGGCGCTAGGTTTTAAGGTTTTGTTAACACAAACAGATAATAATAGAATAACATTAATTTTACAACCAACAATTTGGCAAAAAAGTTGTTTTTAGGTAAAATTTCTTTCTTTACATACCGTATGTACATATTTATAAAAAAATAAAAATAAATTAAAACTTTCAATATACCTATCGTATTTTTAATTTTTAACCTCGAAATATCATAATCTCAATATAGCGAAGATGTCGATATATCATACTTATCCTTTGTCCCTTGATGATACGATATATATGGATTCTACTCTATTTTAAAATTGTTTAATTTGACTGTGACATCACAATTTTTAAGATCCCGGTGCCCACATTTTTTCACAAATCTGAGATGCCCCCACTGTGGGACGTAATTTATGGACGGCCCCTTACGCTTTAATTGTTTTGAATTAATTTTTGGTCATTTAGTACCCACTATAATTTTTTCATTCTCATTGCCGTTTTATGTTTTGCGACCCCAACATTTAGTTACACGACCCATAGTTTAACAAGCACTGATTTAGTGTATGTAAATGACTAGTACAGTCACTACCCACCACCAGAAGTCTCTACTTTAGATTAGTGTTAAGTTAGGAACACATCTGAAAGGGAACTGTCACTTGATATGTTTACATCAGAAGATAAATAAATAAATAAATAAATAAATCTTTATTTCTCGACCTGCTTAGAGGCACAAGTCCTCGGTGGCTAGGTCCTCCAAACATCAATACAATCTAGCTACAACAATACATTAATAAACATCAATACAAATTAATTACAACAATTTAACAAATAATAAACAAGTAAAAAAAAAAAGAAAAGAAAAAAAAATTAGAAATGTATGCTCATTAACAAATAACATGACCATATATTTCCATCAAAAGACAAAAAGTAATTTAAAAATTCCGCGCAAAAACCCGATACCAGGAGCAAGCGACGCATTAGCCATCCCGGCATTTGCCATAAGTTGTTAAGGAAACCTGGTCAAAACCTTAACAAGGATGGTATGACCTCTCTCTGCCTCACCTAATCTCTGCTTGCGAGAACTAAATAAAATTTTGCACAACTCTAGGACATTAGGACTTGACAAAATTTATAATTGATTTAATCATAGGGGGCAGAGGACTATAATCCCAAGTAGTAACAGACAGACTGTTCCACAAATCAATGCCAGATCCTACAAATGAATGTAAACCGATATTTTTCAAGAATCTTGGCTTACGAATCTTTTTTCTATGATCAGCTCTACCTAAATAATTTGGTTCCTGAAATCTATTCGTTATTTCCTCCCAACTCCTAAAACCCTTATAGGCTTTGAAAATCACTTTCAATTTAGCCCATTCCCTTCTCTCCAATAAGCTAGACCATCCTAATTCATTAATCATTGAAGTGACACTACTAAACCTATCAAATTTACCAAAAACAAATCTAGCCGCCCTCCTTTGTACCATATCAATTTTTCTCTCTAATCGTTGTGGGTGTTTGTCCCAAACCACAGAACAATACTCTAAATTAGGTCTTACATAAGTTAAATAAACTTTTGACTTAACTTCTCTAGATGTACCCTTCAAAATTCTACCAAACATCCCCAATTTCCTATAAGCCTTATTGACTATATAACTAATATGCATATCCCACTTTAAATTTGCCTGAATATGTATGCCTAAATATTTATAAAATTTAGATTCATTGATAATATTTCCACCAATGTAATAATTTTGTGGACTAACCAAATTTCTAGTACTAAATCTAACCAAATTTGACTTGGAATGGTTTAGTTCCATTGAATTGGATCTACACCATCCTTCAATTTGATCCAGGTCATTCTGTAAAGTAAGGCTATCACAATCATTATCAATTACTCTATATACGACACAATCATCCGCGAAAAGCCTAATAGATGATTGCACGATAGAAGGCAAATCATTTACATATATAAGAAAAAGAAGAGGACCCAGAACACTACCTTGAATCACCCCAGACGTGACATCTACTCTATCAGACAGACCATTACCCACTTTTACAATTTGAGTTCTATCCCTAAGAAAACACCGAATAAATTTAATTAACTTAACAGACAACCCTGACGAGTTTAATTTTTCTAAAATAATTTTATGACTGACTTTATCGAAAGCCTTGGCAAAGTCCAAAAATACTGCATCTACACACTGACTTTTATCCAAAGCTTCCTGTAATTCCTGAATAAAAGAAACTAATTGAGAATTACAGGAATAATTTTTTCTAAAACCATGTTGCCTATGATAGAACCATCCTTGCCCTTCCAAATACGAGCGGATATGAGAGTCTACCAACCTCTCTAAAATTTTGCCCACCAGACTTGTTAAACTCACTGGCCTATAATTACAAGCTAAGCTCTTATCTCCCCCTTTATAAACAGGAATAACTAACGCTCTTTTCCAACCAATAGGCATAGTTCCCTCATCCAAACATCTATTAAAAAGTAAACATAAAAATTTTGAAATACTATCCACTACAAATTTCAAGAGATCACTATTAATTTCATCCTCCCCCGAGGCCTTTCCTGGTTTTAACCTCTTAATACCTAATGTTACATCCGATTCCAAAATGACTAAATCCTCCATCTGACTATCACTAGAACCTCCATCAACTAACTCACCCTCCTCTAGAGCTACAAAAACGGACGAATACTGTCTATTTAATAAATTTGCCTTCAACACATTATCCTCAACCAATTCACCATCATCCCCTAAAAGCGCAGGGACATTTGCCGAAACATTTAATTCCTTAAGAAACGAATAAACATTAAACCAATTTCTATTACTACAATTCCTATCTATATAATTATTCAAATAATTAACTCTAGCCAAATTCTTTTTTTCAATCAACAGCCTATTTAGCTCTCGGAATTTTCTTTTATGATTCGAAGACTTATTCCTATTAGAATATGCTATCCTACATTTCCGTTTTAAATTCTTAATGGTTCTATCATAGTAAACAGGATCGTTACCCACTTTAACTAATTTAGAGGGAATAAATTTATATTTTCCTTCTTCCAAAAGATTCATAAGCCCATCCCATTGCTGATCTACATTCCGAATTACAGACCATTCTAAAAATTTAGATTCCAAAAAATTATTAAATCCCATTTTATCTCCTAATCTATACAGCCAACGCTTCTTTTCGAAGGTTAGAGACTGACTAACTGTTCCCAAATATTCTATTACCACAGAATAATGATCACTAATTCCATCTTCAATAGTGACTCTCATATTATCACTATCAAAGTTGGTTAAACAGACATCGAGGACAGACGCTTGCCCACTGGACCTCTGCCTAGTCCCCTCCCTAACAATTTGGATAAAATTTCTACTTTTGAAAATATCATCAACCAAAATTTGAGCAAGAGAATTACTATTTGTCGCAGATGACCAATTTACATTAGGCAAATTTAAATCTCCACAAACTAAAATATCCTTACTTTGCATAGATGTACAATTTAAAAAATTATCTAAGTTTTCTAAAATTTTGAAGTCCTGACTAGGAGATCTATATAACCCAACAATCACCCTACTTATACGTCCAAATTTCACATTCACCCCTAACATCTCCTCTTGTAAATCTAAAAAATTTAAACTACTCGGAAGCGAATCCTTGACTGCTATAAAGACTCCACCCCCTCTAACAGACTGCCTATCCCTTCTATAGACTATATAACCCTTAGGAAATACCTCATTATTCGAAATCTCCTCCCTAAGCCAAGATTCTGTACCAACAATAACATCTGGATTAATTAAATCCACATGTTGTCCAAAATTTAGAATTTTATTCAAGATACTTCTACAATTTATTATTAACAACTTAAATCTCTGATTTTTATTTCTGAAAATTGTCCTCTTACCCCCTCCATTTAGTTTTTTTGATATTCCAGTATACTATCAATACACACCTTCCCTAACTTGTAGGAACCAGACCTATTTAAATTAATACCATTCTTGCCTAAATCTTTATAATCTAAATAACTATTTGAATTTATAAACTTACAACCATACTTGAAACAGACACTTTCTAAAATATGATTTGCCCAATTGATCCTTCTAAAATCTACATCCCTTCTATAAAGTATACCACTAAATATTAATTTTGCTCCCTGAAATTTATTTCTAAGAGAAATAACTAATCTATCAAATTTTAAACGGAATACCTCAGCAGTAATATCATAGATATTATGCGTGCCTACATGAATAAAAACTAAATCCTTTCTAGCCCCTACATACCTCTCTACCATATTTCCCAACTGTTCAAATCTTATACCGGGGAAACACCATGAACTAAACCCCGGGATGCAGTATATGATGCCGAATATTTAAATAAACTATCCCCTAAAATTAAAACTCTATTATCAATTTCTCTAACCCCTGAATTATCTAGTAAAATATCTCTCTCCTGACAGACCGCCGAATTAATCTGGCCTTGGCCAATAAAATTTCTAATAGTATCTAACTCTTCTCGAACCTGAACCAATTCCTTCTCCAAAATATCAATTTTCTC
>JALMQS010000025.1:7258505-7399182 GCA_024734495.1 Forficula auricularia | reverse complement strand
GGGAGGGGGCTTAGTTTTTGCATTTTTAGACTCCTGCGGGCCCACTGATTATGTATACAAAATTTGGTTGAGTTTGGTACAAGAGCCTAGATTTTCATTTTTTGACCCTACACTTTCGTTTTTAACCCCCCTCCCCATTTTGGGCTGTTAGTTTTTGCAATTTTAGACTTCTGGGGTCCCACTGATTATGTATACAAAATTTGGTTAAGTTTGCTCAAATGTCATAGATTTTTAATTTTTAACCCCCCCCCTCCCCCCCTTAATTTTGGGTCGATATCCACCAAAATCTAATTAGCTCTTAATCTCAATGGACCAAAACCACGTGTGAAATTTGGTTTCGATATTCAAACTAGTTTTTGAGCTAGCTCCTCCACAAAAATTTGGTAACGCATAAACTAACGGACAACCAGACAACCAGACAGACAGACTAACTAACTGACATTTTGACAAAACAATTATTATCTCGAAAAATATAATTTTTCGATGTTCTCTTATTAGGGCTTTTTTGTAGAGTGAAGTGCCATGGTTTCGCTCAATTTTTTTAATCAAAATAGTTTCAGCCGTTTTTGAGATATTTCGAAAAAAAGACGGACAAAACCACTTTTTTCATGCACGATTACAATTCTTAACCATACCTTGTAATGGTAAAGTAAAATGAAAGAAATCAAAAATTAAAATTTTTCAAACCGTCCGAATTGGCGTGGAATGCCCCATATCCTTCTTTATACCAATTTTCATAACAAAATAATTAAATATTTGAGGATAAGAAGATTAAAACAATTTTTTTATTAGAAAATTTTGACTCTTATATCGTATTAAACAGATTTTCTTATTATTTATAAGAGGAAATTCATTGAGCGTTTCCTCTGCTTGATGCAAATATACTATATATACCTAATATATAAATGAATGCACACACTCATTTATAATTTATAGTATGCGTTGAAAGGTGAATGAACCAAATTAAAAATGAATCTTCATTCAATCGTATATTCATGTCCAATGGACTAACAAATAAAATATTGAAGATGAATACCAACCCTTTAAAACTATAATCCCTAACAAATCACTTCATATATTTAAGTATTTTGAAATACATTCTTAATTGTTTAGTGTAGCTTTTTCATTCGCGACCCCATTTTGACTGAGGAATTTTTCGCAACCTCAGTCTATATAAATATATAAAGTAAACAAATATTTGTACTAGTAAATTATAAATAAATTTATTTTAAAGCAAATTTTTCTTAAACATGCCTATCATAATAATTTTATAATTTATTAAAACTACATATTCAATTTAAATATTAATCAAATACATATTTGTGATTGTTTCTGAATACAAAAAGAATCAAATTTTTGTTTAATATTTGATAAACACTGATCAACAAAAAATTTTCCCCTTAAACCTAACAATGGATTCCAGTATAGTAGAGTTATATACGCTGATTAACATGCTTTTTCCCGATTTTTTATAGCACGTCAGAGTTTTGAGATATTATCGCTCAAAATGATGAAAAAGGCCATTTTCGAGACTCATTAAAAATTAAACAGAAATATTTAAAATCAAAATATTTTGTTGACGTAATAGAAAACAGCTTCCTCTTTGATTTTCAAATTACGACTTGTTTTTGGCTCAATTAGAACTCGAGTTATAACAAAAAACTAAAACTACATGCTTATAAAGGATAATAAACATAGATAAAAACATAAGGTCTTGGTTTTTTAGTTATAACTCGAGTTCTAATTGAGCTAAAAGCAAGTGGTAATTTGAAAATCAAAGAGGAAGCTGTTTTCTATTACGTCAACAAAATATTTTGATTTCAAATATTGCAGTTTAATATCTAATGGGACTCGAAAATAGGTCAAAATGGCATTTTTCGTAGTTTTGACTGATAATATCTCAAAACTCTGACGTGTTGTAAGAAATTGGAAAATTGCAGGAGAATCAGTATATAAAACTCTACTGGAATCCATTGTTGGATTTATGGGGAGAAATTTTCGATTAATTTTTGTCGAGAAGTGTAATGTTTGGGACGTATAGAAACATTTTTCAAATTTTATGGGTATTTTGATTTTATAATTTTTAATCCTGAGAACGTTACATGGTAAATATGTAGTAGAAAATGGAAAAAATATATTTAAGACCATTTCAGAATTTATTGGAATTTTTAGCCTAATCCCATGCCAAAATTCATTCAATGACTGATATAACTCGAATTCATTATGGGTACGAATAAATTACGTCACACGAATTTCATGATTTTTACCATAGACCCCCCGCACGCCCTTTGTCACATTTTCATTGAGCTCTCCTGTATTGTGAGGTCACACTATCACTTTTATATTTTTTATTTATACAGTAGAATCCCGAAAAATCGTAAGAAAGTGCTGATCCCTTGGAAAAATCTCGTTAATTTATATAAAACAATGCATTTTTCGGTATAATGTATTTTTTCCAAGATTGACAAAACGTCTCATAATTCGTATTTTTCCGTTGAATTAGAGTCGTGTTTCATTTCTTGACCCTCCGCCCCCCCCCACATTTCGGGTGGTTAATTCGTTTATGTTCGTATCTCGTTAATGTTTATCTAGTTTTAATTTACTGTACAATCAAAAATAATGTAAATTTCATACTACTGTATTTAAATACAGTATTTTTATGTATACATATGTAGGTATGTATGTACAAGCACGGCGGAACGATCTTTAGGCCAGGGTGGTCAAAACTTGGAAAGTGGTAAAGGCCTATCGGGGTTCTGGGGGGATATACCCCTCCAGTAAATGGGGGGGGGGGAGCTGGCCCTTCCCCCTCCAAAATATTTTTAAAACAAATTGGTACATTTTAACCCATTTTTAAGCTGTCGTTTTATTGAAAAGACGACAGCCTGTTCTTGACCTAGTCCTATCTATTTAAGTCAAATGAATAATGATTAGGCTAACGTTACGGCGCAAGGTTTTAAGGTTTTGTTAACACAAACAGATAATAATAGAATAACATTAATTTTACAACCAACAATTTGGCAAAAAAGTTGTTTTTGGGTAAAATTTCTTTCTTTACATACCGTATGTACATATTTATAAAAAAATAAAAATAAATTAAAACTTTCAATATACCTATCGTATTTTTAATTTTTAACCTCGAAATATCATAATCTCAATATAGCGAAGATGTCGATATATCATACTTATCCTTTGTCCCCTTGATGATACGATATATATATGGATTCTACTCTATTTTAAAATTGTTTAATTTGACTGTGACATCAGAATTTTTAAGATCCCCGTGCCCATATTTTTTCACAAATCTGAGATGCCCCCCACTGTGTGACGTAATTTATGGACGGCCCCTTACGCTTTAATTGTTTTGAATTAATTTTTGGTCATTTAGTACCCACTATAATTTTTTCATTCTCATTGCCGTTTTATGTTTTGCGACCCCAACATTTAGTTACACGACCCATAGTTTAACAAGCACTGATTTAGTGTATGTAAATGACTAGTACAGTCACTATCCACCACCAGAGGTCTCTACTTTAGATTAGTGTTAAGTTGGGAACACATCTGAAAGGGAACTGTCACTTGATATGTTTACATCAGAAGATAAACAACTTGTAATTTAATTATCCCTTTCAGGTTAGTAATTATTATAATAATTACCTTTATTGTATTGTTTGTAATATAAATATATATATATTGAATCATCCCTTTCAGGAATAATAAAATCTGTTATCAAAAAGAATTTAGAAATTAAATCACAAGTTGCTTATCTTGTGATGTAAACATATCTGGTGGCAGTTCCCTTTCCGATGTGTTCCTAACTTAACACTAATCTAAAGTAGAGACCTCTGGTGGTGATTAGTGACTGTACTAGTCATTTACATGTATTAAATTAAAAGAGCAATTTATAAAAAAAATAAAAACCGACTTCAAAAAATTAAAAGCACTAAAAGGATAAAATAATTATTATCTTATTTAGTTACAACTAAACGACGAAATATTAACATGAAATTACTTTTTGAAGTCGGTGCCAAACAAACTATACCTATAAGCGAGCGTACCAACCAAACGTACTAAGTAAGATCCGTCAAGTGCGATTCATAAAAGGTATATGTTTGGCACCGACTTAAAAAAGTAATTTCATGTTAATATTTCGTAGTTTAGTTGTAACTAAATAAGATAATAATTATTTTATACCTTTTAGTGTATTTTATTTGTTGCATTTAATTTTTTGAAGTCGGATTTTATTTTTTTCTTAAAAATTATTTTTATTGTTCTCTTTTTAGTGATGTTATTAATAGTGATCATATCATCAGAACGTGACCAAATTAATATGACACAATCCCTAAGATACCCCCTTTCCAATAAAAAAAGAATCATCGAAATCGGTTCATAAACAAAGAAGTTAGTCCTGAACAAACCAACCAAAAATGGTCTAATACCTATAAAAAAAAAAAAATGGGACCAATCGGAAGGTAGACTGGACCCAATGCAAATTTTTTTTCAAAACCGGTTCACAATTGGCGTAGATATGAGGTAACATAGGCACAAAAAAAAAATTCAGTCGAATAGAGAACCTCCTCCTTTTTTTAAAGTCGGTTAAAAAGAGCAATTAATAAAAAAAAAAAACTGCATTGATTTATATACGAATATACGTGTATATATTATTATTTATTTATATAAGTGTATATTTGTTTGCACCTAGGAGAAGACACCCTCATCCTTTTTTTTAGCTTATAGGAAAAAGTAATTAAGTATAGAAAATATTGAGAAAAACAAAACATCTAACACAAGTATAAACGTGAAGAATAAAAATCATTATAAAATTGTCTTTATTTATTTATTTATTGTATTAGTAGTGTTTGTTTGTATTTGTCAACCTCTGAATTACTTGCTGCTGTGAAACGGAAATCCAAATAAACATAGTATTTTATCACTCAAAAGAATCAATACACTACGAGTACAATAAATTTCTAGCTGGCGTCGAGTGTTTCCTATCCTTATTATCCTAATTTATTCTTTCATTTACCAAGTTTCTAGATTCTATGATTTATTATAATATACGTAAATAAATATATGTCTTCTCAAAAAATACCTTTCAATAAATATATCAAGTTTTTTTTTTATAAATTTTATTAAACCAATTATTTTACATTAATTAATGTATACATTGTATTTTTTTGCTTCGATTCCGGAGATTACTTCTCCACCATCGAGTGTCCTTATTCATCTTTAGTCCTTGTTTTTAATAAGAGGAAAAATCTAATTAGATAAAAAAACATCTTTTCCGATAATTATTTCGATTCCATTATTCCCCAATCAAGTCGATTGGTATCCATCCAACTCCCACAATCCCCAACTCAATATATCAAGTTTTTTTTTTTAATTTTATTAAACCAATTATTTTACATTAATTAATGTATACATTGTATTTTTGCTTCGATTCCGGAGATTACTTCTCCACCATCGAGTGTCCTTATTCATATTTAGTCCTTGTTTTTATTAAGAGGAAAAATCTAATTAGATAAAAAAACCTCTTTTCCGATAATTATTTCAATTTCATTATTCCCCAATCAAGTCGATTGGTTATCCTCATCCCCCAATCTCTCCTCATCCAATATATCAAGTTTTTTTTTTTTTTTTTTTTTTTTTTATAAATTTTATTAAACCAATTATTTTACATTAATTAATGTATACCTTGTATTTTAGCTTCGATTTCGGAGATTGCTTCTCCACCATCGAGTGTCCTTATTCATATTTAGTCCGTGTTTTTAATAAGAGGAAAAATCTAATTAGATAAAAAAATCTGTTTTCCGATAATTATTTCAATTCCATTATTCCCCAATCAAATCGATAGGTA
Organism: Forficula auricularia; assembly: GCA_024734495.1. Taxonomy (NCBI): domain Eukaryota; kingdom Metazoa; phylum Arthropoda; class Insecta; order Dermaptera; family Forficulidae; genus Forficula; species Forficula auricularia. Next base: position 7,393,325 of record JALMQS010000025.1, on the reverse strand, counting down.
TCTCTCCCCTCTCCTCCTCTCCTTCCTCCATTCAATATATCAAGTTATTTTGTAGTAGAAATTATATTTGCTGTTATGGTTCAATCTATTAATGAGATTTTACAATAAACATAAATTTTAATACATGGTGATGATTTTAAATCCACTAACAATTCTTTTTAAATTAATAATAAAGTATCTGGAGACACCGAGCGATGCACGGTACCCCTGACTCCCCTCCACTTCCGAAACCACACACCTCGCCCCCACCACTACACCCCCACTCCGCCCCACCCCCGGATCCCTCACAACTGCGACCCACCTCCTGTACCTCCCACAATCACCCAGTTTTTGCATTTCTTGTTTTCTAATGATCCACATATATTATGTGTATATTTGTTTACTCGTACACCAATTCGCCCACATTCGTTCATATTGATAAACATTATAAAAAAATAAATAGGAAAATAATAATAAAAAAAATAATCGTATAGGATCTGAAATAAAAACATAAAATTAAATAAGATTTGTTTCCAAGTTATATAAAAAAAAAAATGCCACTTCAACCACTTTATTTGTAAACAGACCTGTTTTGTTATGATTTAGACACCTGTTAATTAAAAACAAACAAAAAATTCCTAATTTTAATATATATATTTTTTTCTAGGTGGGTTTCACAAATAAAACAAATATATGTTTTGAGTTTTTATATATATATTTTATATTTATATATATATTTCAGGTTATGAGCCCATCATCACGAGTTACAAAAGAAAACTTATTATCTGTTAAAATGTTTCACCTAGAACCGACACCAAATTCTTTAAAGATTATATTACTGGACCGTTTACCTTTCGTAAAAAAAAAATCAAATTATCGCATATTAAATAATATTTATTAAAAAAAAATAATTATTTTGTTAGCTAAACTTTAAAATCACAACTTTAAGAACAAAAAACTCAAAAATAATCTTTTAATTCTTCGAACAAAACTTATAAATCACAAATACAAAACGGATTTTTAATTCTAGTTGTACTTTCGATTCGATTTGGCTTTTTGTAGTAATATCTTATTAGTTAACAAGTAATTGTGCATTTCTCTACAATCAAAATCATAGTAGGCATTGAAGAATACTTTCAATGGTATCGATTTAATCTAAATAATATAAGACATCCGTTAGCCATAACTATCTCAGAAGGTAAGATTTTGCCCAAGCGTTAGAATGGTAAGTCATCCGTAAAAGTGTTTCGCATGGTGACCTGCAACGTCAACAGAAGTCAGTTTAAATTAGATTACCAGATTCTACCCAGATAGACATACAGAGAAACTAAGTAAATAAAAGCATGTAAAAACTTTACGAGTCCGATTTTAACTGGTTAATTCTAAACAGAGAAGAGCAGTGGCTGAGGCATCTAGTTTACTCGTGATCGAATCTCGCTTCAATCAGAATGATTTTCAACTTTGTTAAAAATCAAGGTGCCACACTAAATCCAGGGGAAGGCAATGAGAAACCACCCCTGTGAGAAATTTTCCCGGAAAAATTACAATGGAGACAGATGATATTCTCCGTAATTAAATTGAAAGATTCTTTTTGTCGAGAGTAGAAGAATTTTTATAAATTAAAGGAGACAATAAAAGAGTGTGTCTTCTGCTGGAACAATAAATATTTTAATTTATTTTAGGAATTCTTTATAGCTCTAGTTGTATTAATTTAGTAAATAAGAGACGTGCAGCTTTCATTTATTTATTTTTATTTATGAACGTTTCGGCTATTGGACGTAGGCATCTTCAGAGCGGGAATACTATATATATTTGCCTAGATTAATTTGCCGCAACGCTGACGTAATGCTGCCGACAGGGTGCACCGTCGGTATATTTTCGGCAAATTTGAAATATAATCGTAATTTGGACACGAATTTTGAAATGAAAGACTCCAATTGATTTTAAATTAAGAAACATTAAATATATTGATAATTATTTCTCCCCCCCCCCCTTTCACCACTCAAAAATTAAATATTCAATTCGCTTTCTTTGCGAAAAGAAAAAGAAATCAATCACATCTTATTTGATTTATATTTTATATAATTTTTGTTTATTTTTTAATAATTTGCCACTTTTTTATAATTTTTTAAAAATCTAAATTTTGTTATTCTTATTTTTTTTATTTTTACAAAATTAAACGACTTAAGACACGCATGCCCATATGAGTTTCTCATGGCAATACTGGAGCAGCCTGTTATACAAACAACACCTGATCTCTTTTAAATATTTGGAGCCTTATATTGATTATCGATCCCAAATTTAAAAAAAATGATATAATATAATTCTCCTCACACGATCCAACTTATTTAAATAAATCTATTTCCACACAAAAAATATCACAATGCTGTAGATTATAGAAAAAAAATACTTCCAGATTCATATCTAGAGCCTCATTTCTGTAGCTGTGTCAGGACGAAAATGAGGCGAAACCTTTAAGAGACTATGTATTTTCGGGAGTTTACAGGTATATATTTGGAGTGTATTTTTTAAGAGGAATACAATTTTTGGACCGAGACGCCGCCCGCCAGGGCACCTTTGTTAATATTTATATAAATTGTCACTTTGGACCCCGAAGCAAGAAGACTAAAAAGAAAATGGCCACAAGATCTCCAAGAAACCTAAATTTCTATAAATACTAAATACTCACTTAGCCCCAATGGGGGATTTTTCTAACTATTACTCATACTTCTTTTCTCCTCTGTATAATTACTATCATAACAATAGCTCATAGAAGTTTTTTGTAAATATTGTAATTCTGATTGCTAGAATAACGAAATAAAAATAAACAAATTGACATGTTCTGATCTGGCCATCCACTTGACTTTACCATACACTTCTGTTTGAGTTTGGTACAAGGGCCTAGATTTTTCCAGAAGACCCTGTATGGTACAGGCGCGGATCCAGACCTCTGATTTGTAGGGGGGGGGGCGGTCGCCGGTATATAAGATCTACTTATGATCTCGGAAGTGTGTCGCGATCGAATTGTCCAAGCGGGGGTAGGGGGGGTCAGAGACGCCGCCCCCCTCCCCACATAGAACTTTATTTTCTTCAATTTAAAAAAAAAACATATAAAAAATGTTGATCTCCAATGCTTTGGAGGGGGGGGGCGGTGGCCCCCATCGCCCCCCACCCTGGATCCGCGCATGGTATGGTAAAGAAAAATCTTAAATGGAAAAAGAAAATAAAAGTCTTCAAAATATTTCATCTTTTATCATCCAATTGTTAATAAATAAAACCTATCAAAATGTGTTGTTTTTTCAGAAAATTGAGACCTGCTTATGCGAAATATATTTTTAAATAAATTCTTGATTATTTTTTATTCTATTCAATAAATAAAGTTTTTATAAAAACAATTATAAAACGTTTATTAATATTTCTAAATTTTAGGTTGAACAAAATATGTTAAAATCCACAATCACAATACTTCTTCAAGGCCTTTTAGAACAATGAATTAAGGCAACCCATTGTCTGCCTGGGTACAAAAGGAAAAGGGAAACCTTTTTTTAAAACCCTAAGAATGGGATTTGTCTACCTGAGAATAATTAATTTGATTACGAAAAAACCCATCAAAAACAATTTTGTCGTAGGTGAGACCGTGACAGATCGAATTGTCACCCCGAAAACCCATTAACCCGTGAATTTCATCAAAATCGGTAGACTGGTTTTCAAAATAGAACCAAGATACAAATATATATACAAATAAATATACAATTTTTGCTCGTTTAATAAGAGTAGATTTCAGCGTATACTGCATATTACTTGCATATCTCAGTATTTTTAACTGCATATTTATGGCATATATTGGCAGTTTTTACTGCATAAAAATACGGTCTCTAATTATAAGCTATAAAAGAGTTTATTATGTTAATCATTCCATATCTTCACTGATAATAATAATCTTTTTTCGTAATTTAATTATAGTTAGTTGGAATAATTGCATTAAAATGTCATTTTGACAAGAAGATTTGTTTGGAACTCTCGACAGAGTAACGTGAAATTGTGTGCGCCACACTAACCAAGTCAAGTCTCGGATTAATTAATAATAATAATAACCTTCAAAATCATCAACCTGTTTGTCTAATCAGATAATGCAGTACACCGTGAAGTGACACACGCGATGCATTACATTCTAAATGGATAGTGATGAGCTGAAAGCCTCACTCTCTCTAAGAATGCATTCAAATATTCTGTGATGATAGAAAATATTCAATCACTCACAGATACAAGATCACACTAGAAGGGAGTGTAGCGTTCAAACTTTCCAAGCTCAAAACTTGAATATAGGTTTTTAACTTCAAATTCGGACTATCAAATTCAGAATTTATTAATAAACAGTTGAGGGGGGGGGCGGGTTAGGCTAGGGGTTAGCTTACCAGCCTGCTAACCAAGTGTACCCTGATTCGAATCCGACTCGGGGCATCCGGCTAAAATCTGATCCCTGGGTAGAGACAAATTAAAAAAAAATAAGCTGACGTGTCCTGATGTGGCCATCCACTTGACTTTACCATACAACCTGGCCCCTCGGTTATATTTAATATTTAATAAATTTAATTAGTTTTTGCATTTTTAGACTTTTTGGGTCCCATTGATTATGTATACAAAATTTGGTTTAGTTTAGTAAATGGCAAAGATTTTCATTTCTTGACCCTCCGCCCCCCCCCCCACATTTCGGGTGGTTAGTTTTTGCCTTTTTAGACTTCTGGGGACCTTCTGATTATGTATACAAAATTTGGTTGAGTTTGTTCAAACGACCTAGATTTTTAATTTTTAAGCCCCCTTCGACCACCCTTAAATTTGGGTCGATATACTCCAAAATCAAATCAGCTCTTAATCTCAATGGACCAAAACTACGTGTGAAATTTTGTTTGGATATTCAAACTAGTTTTTGAGCTAGCTCGTCCACAAATTTGGTAACGCACAGACAAACTAACTAACTAACAGACATTTTGACAAAACAATTATTATTTCGAAAAATATAATTTTTTCCATGTTCACTTATTAGAGCTTTTTTGTAGACTGAAATGCCATGGTTTCGCTTAATTTTTTAAATCGAAATAGTTTCAGCCGTTTTTTAGATATTTTGAAAAAAAGAAGGAAAAAAACACTTTTTTCATGCACGATTACAATACTTGACCATACCTTGTATGGTAAAGTAAAAATAATAATAAGTACCCTAAATTGGCTTATGGCTAAAATGGCCGAAAAACCAAAAAAATAAAAAAATAAATACACAGTTGATAAAATAGAAATAAAGTTATAGTTAAGAAAAAATTTTAATTTAATTTAACTCTCAGGAAAAGTGTTGAGGTAAAAAGCTCAAATTTGATGCATTCTAAGAAATTTGCGTAACCAATTTTCAGCTTATTAAATAAAACCTTTAAAGATTGGCATTTTGTACTTCCAGAAAACGTTTTCATGTAGAAAGCTAAAATTTGGAGTATTCTAAGATATTTGCGTACTAATTTTCTGCTAATTAACTAAAACCTTTCAAGATTGTCATCTTGTACTTTCAAAAAAACGTGTTCAGGTAAAAAGGTAAAATTTGGTGAATTCTAAGATATTTGCGTACCAATTTTAAGCTCATTAACTAAAACCTTTCAAGATTAGCATTTTGTAATCTCAAGAAACGTTTTCAGGTAAATAGTTATAATTTAATATGTAAAATATGCATGATTTTATAGAAATTCTGAATTTGATTTGAAAAAGTCTGATTTTTATTTTCAAAATCCTAAATTTGATTTGAAACATTCTGAATTTGATATGGAAAAGTCCGAATTTGAAGTTAAAAACCTATATATTGTATAAATTTCTTCTTCTTCAAGAGCCATAGTTGAATCTGAAGTTCTCTGAGTGATTATGGAAAGTTAAAGCAGACAATAAAAGAGGGTGTCTTCTGCTAGAATAATAAATTTTTTAATTAATTTATAACGAGACTATAGTTTCGATGAATTTGCCCTCTTCATCAGTCTATTACAATTGATTCACAGGAATTCTTTATAGCTGTAGTTGTATTAATTTAGTAAGGGTTTAAATAAGAGACGTGCAGCTTTCATTTATTTATTTTTATTTATGAACTGCGGTTAACGTTTCGGCTAATGATTGCAGCCATCTTCAGAGCGGGAATTTGTCAATATTTATATAAAAAAAATTTTTGGATACACGAGTCATCAAATAAAACTATATACAAAAAATATTTTATTTTATTTTTATTTATTTTATTTATATTTAAATGTATTTTTGATACATATATATTTCAATATTTACAAATCTTAATACTAAATTTATAATATTTCCAAATATTTATCAATAGAAATGTTCAACTGTCCCTCTTAAGATATATTCTAACTTGGTTCTTAAATTGAATCAGACTTGATGCATTTCTTACTTCAGCTGGTAAAGAATTAAATTCCTCAAGTCCTCTAAAATATAATGAATTTCTTGTGCTCTCTTTCCTCGCCCTCTCAATAAATATATTGTCTCTAATTCGCGTCCCATGGTCATGGATCTCATTGACCAATGTGAAATTCAGATAGGCTGGCAGCTGGCTATGATATAATTTATATACAAAACACATTGTCTGTAAAAATAAGAATTGCTTCACATTCATAAGTCCTAAGCTTTCCAGCATACTACTTATTGATGTATATCTGTCACATTTTAATATAAATCTCATGCATCTATTTTGTAAGAGTTGCAACTTATCAATATTCTCCTGAGTGCCAAAATATAATATTGTAGGACAGTAAGAGAAACTAGGACTAATTATAGTTCTATACACCTTAATTCTAGTGTTCATATTCAAATTATTACAAGCTCTACCAAAGTATTGCACTTTTCTGTTTACATTCTTCAAAAGCTCACTATGATGACTCTTAAATATACATATGATATATAAAAAACTATATAAAGGGTATTCGCCAAAAGGCTAAAAGATGAAATATTTTGAAGACTTTTCTTTTCTTTTTCCATTTAAGATTTTTCTATACCATACCATGCGCGGATCCAGGGGTGGGGGTGGGGGGCGATGGGGGCCACCCCCCTCCAAAGCATTGGAGATCAACATTTTTTATATGTTTTTTTTTTTAAATTGAAGAAAATAAAGTTCTATGTGGGGAGGGGGCGGCGTCTCTGACCCCCCCGCTTGGACAATTCGATCGCGACACACTAATTAATTTAATTTAAAATTCTGATAAAAAGGTTGATTTTTATTTGAGAGCCGTTTTCAAATAAAAAAAAATACAAATATATATAGTATTTGCCCACTGTACCCTCACCCCGCTTGACCCCACACCCGAAACTTCGCCCTACCCCCGGATCCCCCACCACTGCACCCCACCTCCTGCACCTGTTTTGATTCAACCATATGATTCACAGCTCCACATCGTCAGATCTAATGGGGGGGGGGGGGGAATTTAAAGGAACTTTATATATATATCTTCATTTTTTTCATTCTTTCTCCGAAAATTTACTTTTAAAAAATCTGTATTTGGCGCGAAATAGGGAATATTTGTCAAAAAATCCTTCAAATATGCAATTTTATGCAATATTACTCAAATATGCAAAACTATGCAGTATAAATTCAACCCACAGTATCCTAGATGCATGATTCGGATAGATAATTGATCCCCTGGGTCGTATGTGGCGGAAAACAAAATATGCAATTTCATAGGAATCCGGTCTCTGCTTATAATATACGTTAGATTTAGCGGTGTTTCATAGTGAGGAAAAATAAAATAATTTGAGTTAAACCATTTAATTCAAGTGAAACTTCTTTAGCGACGTATGTGTTTGAATTTTGTTGTTACAATAAAGGGGGAATGAAAGACACGCCTTGATTTTAACATAATAACTTACATTTTCCTAATTTTAATAATTTTATTTGTCATAAACAATTAGTGTGTTTTAAAAGAATGATTTAAATTTTCGCTAATTTTAATAAATTTTATTTGTCATTAACTATTAGTGGTTTTTTAAACTAAAGTTTCACTTTCCCTGTGAGTTTATTTTTAAATTCTCAATATATTTCGAGTTGTTAACCCATTTTTTTACTGTCAAACTACACCAACTCCAACCTATTATAAATTAAAGATGTTTCACTGTAAACTCAAACCACGTTCCCTAAGTTTTATTTTTTATAGCTCGTCTTAGGTCAAGAATTCTTGACGCATTTCAAAATTTGTTAAAGTGAACAGCTTTTAGCTTTTACAATTAGAATTTATAAAGTTGGACTAACAGAAAGGGCAGAGATGCTTTAGGGCAGACGTCGGCAACCTATGACCCGAGGATCATTGAGAGACCCATTTGAAAAAAAAATTACCTGTAATTTTCCAGTAGGTATTTAGAAATCAATAATTATGTTAACATTTATCCATATCTATACAGGGTGTCCCGTATCACAACGATAAACAGTGATCTGACTGGTTGCTTGCTCACTCATATATATATATATATATATATATATATATATATATATATATATATATATATATATATATATATATAAATATAAACCCTACTATGTCTTGTCTATTTTCAACTTCCTCTGATGGACATTCAACAAGTGATCTATCCTAAATAATTATAGATTTTTTTAAAAACTAAGAAAAACCTAGGAAACGGGGGGGCCTTTTTTATAAAAGGACAGAGAGAGGTAGAAACTCATGAGCAAGCAAGAAGGAGATAAATGAATGCACAAGAAGGAGCGCGCGCTTTTAAATTAGATAGAACGAGAGGGAAGGAGATTTTCGATGGAAAGGATAAATACAGCACTCACGACGAAGAGGAAGAAAAAGAACAAAGTTAGCTGCGCAATAGATGGAGAAAAATCGGTTGTCTACAAAGTCGGTTTACTGACGATAGTTGAACGTGACAACGTCATAAGAAAATACCATTCCATCACGTTGTCACGTTCAACTATCGTCAGTAAACCGACTTTACAGACAACCGATTTTTTAAATAAAAGTCTCATAGTTTTCGAGTTATAAGCATTTTTTTGCAAATTGTGAAAATCGCTAATGTTAAAAAGTCTAGTAAACAAACAGAAATTGAATTGAAAAGTTTTTGTTTTGCCGAAAGTAGCAGAGTTGTTGATTCACAAAGAGAAACAAAGAGGTTGTCCTCTGCTTGATGCAAATAAACATACACACATATATATATCGAGATTATATATCTGTATATATATATTATTTATTTGTTTGAGACTATAGTTTTGAAGACTTGGTCTTCATCATCAGTCTTTCTTCAATTATAAATGTTTTTCATGGAGTCAATATCATATGGATATTGAAAACTTGGTGTTCCTTCCTCACTGCTGGTCGGCTAGGAACTAATAAATAATAATATATATATAGAGATATATCATCTCGATATATATATATGTGTGTATGTTTATTTTCATCAAGCAGAGGACAACCTCTTTGTTTCTCTTTGTGAAGCAGAAATTGGCCCATTTGGTCAAGATTTCAAAATAGTACAGCACTTTGTACTTACTTCTTTAGAAAAAAAATTAGCTAATTTAAAAACATTATATTGATAGTGATTTTTTATTTAATATGTTAATCAATTATGTCGCATCTTAATTGAACTAATCTTTGGCTATTATAGACATTAATACTATACTAACTCTTAATAATGTCATTAATAGCCAAAGATTGGTTCAATTAGGATGCGACATAATTGATTAACATATTAAATGAAAAACCACTATCAAAATATGTTTTTAAATTAGCTAATTTTGCTAAAAAATATCAATAATTTTTTTCTAAAGAAGTAAGTACAAAGTGCTGTACTATTATAAAATCTTGACTAAATGGGCCAATTTTTTAAATAACTTGTCCTGCTTGTTTACTAGACTTTTCTTTACATTAAAGATGATTCAAAGTTAGCTGATGAAATTTTTTAAAACTCAAGTCCAACAAAAATATTTTTTTCTCCAAAAGTATAGTACTTATGGTTTTATTTTGAATTCTGATCAATAGCAGGATTATTCAGGATTTCGTAACAAAAATTAGAATAATAAAATATGTAAATTTGTAGCCACAGCATCTCATTATTTAGTGCAGGGTAGCGATTTTCACCATTTTAAAAAATGTCTATAACTCTAAAACTATTAAACTTTATTAATTTTTTTTTTATGTTCAGGACCGTCTTAAATTGCCCTACCCCTGTTCAGAGTTTATCGTTGGAATACGGGACACCCTGTATATATTGATTTACAAAATAGTACCTATAATATACTGGAAAACAAAATAAATTTTTAAAGAGTTTTCTCACCAGCCAGAATTACGCTAAATCTACCAGATTCTTAGCATTGGTACTAATATACAATACATATTGTTATTATTTTCTCAATAGATTTTATTTTAAGACTGTTTATTGAAATAAAAATACCCTCTGACTCGAAACGTCTTGTTAACTGTCACATTTTGCTTGATTTTGACCTGTAACCAAAGTAAGCTGACGTGTTCTGATGTGGCCATCCACTTGACTTTAACATACAACCTGGCCACTCACTTATATTTAATATTCAATAAAATTATTTATAATCATGTAGGGGGGTTAGTTTTTTCATTTTTAGACTCCTGGGACCCACTGATTATGTATAAAAAATTTGGTTGAGTTTGCTTAAACGACCTAGATTTTTAATTTTTAACCCCCCCCCCCAGCCCCTCGACCCCCTTAATTTTGGGTCGATATTCACCAAAATCTAATCAGCGCTTAATCTCAATGGACCAAAACTACGTGTGAAATTTGGTCTTGATATTCACACTAGTTTTTGAGCTAGCTCGCCCACAAATTTGGTAACGCACAGACTAACTAACAGATATTTTGACAAAACAATTATTATCTCGAAAAATATAATTTTTTCGATGTTCACTTATTAGAGCTTTTTTGTAGAGCGAAATGGCATGGTTTCGCTCAATTTTTTTAATCGAAATAGTTTCAGCCTTTTTTGAGATATTTTGAAAAAATAAGGAAAAAAAAACACTTTTTTCATGCACGATTACAATACTTGACCATACCCTGTATGGTAAAGTAAAAAGGTTACCGACACCTGATTTAGGGTGCAGTTACGTTAGAGCTACGATAAACGATAAAAGCACCGGCAACAGGAGTTCGAAATTTCTCCCTTGCAAATATTCAATTTAATCAGACACATAGATATATATACAGGTCAAACTAATAAAAGCGTGTTAAAAAAATAAAAAATGGTACCCTTACAGTTGAGACATTTAGAGACAAACAGACAAAATCACTTTTCAAATATCTACGCTTTCATTATCTTTATAAATAATTTAGGGCAACACAATTTGTGGAATATTTAATTGGAATAAAAGATGGTGATTTTGGTTTTTTTGATCCCACAAGATTTTTTTTTTATAAATATAAATTTCATTAATGAAAATGTCGACTTCCATTCTCGATATGAACTAAACCAATTAATTAAAATTTGAATTTTTATTTAAATCACACATAATTAATTATAATTATTTATTGAACACGAACAAATAATACAATATATAACTATTTGTTCGTGTTCAATAAATAATTATAATTAATTAAGTGTGATTTAAATAAAAATTCCAATTTTAATCAAATTAATCACAAAATTAAAACCTTCAACATCTTCATTAGATAATAATAAATCAATAAATGATGTATTCTTTATTTGCATCAAGCAGAGGACAACTTCATTGATTTCTTTTTAGGAATTAATGATTCGCTTATCGTCGATTTTGTTTTCAATAGTCAAGAAAATTGACTGGAACTCCTCCTTGCTCTAATATGAACACTTCCATTAAGTATGATTTCATTTTCACTTTATAGACACTTTTATATCTTATAACAGCCCATACGTAAACGCTTTGTAAGTAGCTTATCTGAGAGAGCGCGAAAACTTTTAGCAGGATTCCTATTAGGTAAGATTTAGATCATTTCACTATGGGAATTTGTGGTTAAAAGTAAAAGAAAATAAACAGATGTGGCCTTCCACATGACTTTACCATAAAACTTTATCCCCTCTCTTATATTTAATCTATATAAATAAAAATGTACTGTTACGCTTAAGTGATACGTTGAAGGATCTCCGAAAGTTCTTCACCGATTTCTTTGAAATTTTCACACAACATTCCATTCAAATACACGAGTGTTTTTATAGATATCACACCTGTGGCATGTAAAAAAAATTTTTTCGAGAAACAACGCCAGCGCCTCTCTGGGGAGTAAAAGCAAACAAACAAGATGGCCGATAATAGCTTTTTGGAAATCTTTCAACTGTCAATATTATTTTTGGTTAAGGGAACCATTTTGACAACTAATATATAATTCATTTACTGTTTTAATACCTATTCTATAATTATTTGCATTTTCAATTTATTTTCAAAACATTATTATTTTTTAAATATATTTAAATTTTTGATCAACGCGTGGTCGGGTCAGCTATTATCTATATAAATTTTAACCATAAAATAAGACGCTCCCCGCCAGGGACTAGGTGACGCCGGGCCGAAGGGCCGGGTGCCAGCTAGTTTTTAATAAAATCATTTATAATTATGTAGGGGGGAGGGTCAAAATTGAAAGTTTAGACCCTTGGACCAAACTTTTAGTCTTCTGAGGCCCACTGATTATGTATGTTGCAGTAAAAACCCGTTTTTAGTAAGAATGGGTTCTTACTAGTTAAAACTCATTTCACTGAATACCTTTGTGCCACCTAGAGTTTACTGATGTTGGTTGAGTTTGGTCTAAAGCTGTAGAATCTTCATTTTTGACCTTCCATCTCATTTTGGGTGTTTATTTTCAAAAAACGAAAATATCAAAAATTACATCCTCTACAACTTTACCTTTAATTTTGACATTTTCGTTTAAAATATTTTGAAAATAAACACCTAAAATAGGGCAGAAGGTCAAAAATGAAGATTCCAGACATTTGAACCAAACTCAACCAACATCAGTAAACACTAGTTGCCACAAAGGTATTCAGGGAAACGCGTTTTAACTACTATAGTAAGAACCTGTTCTTGCTAAAAACGGTTTTTTACAGCAACATGTATACAAAATTTGGTTGAGTTTGGTCCAAGGGTCTAGATTTTTATTTTTTGACCTCCCCACTAATTTTGGCCCCAGAAAAATATAATAATCTTTCCGTTTATTATAAGTTCATTTTATAGTATATTTCATTTTTCTTGTTTTTTTAGTTTGAAAATCTTATATAATTTTAATTTTTATCCCCCCCCCCCCCCCCCTTAATTTTGGGTCCGATTTCAACCAAATTCTAATCAGCTCTTAATCTCAATGGACCAAAACTACATGTGAAATTTCGTTTTGATATTCAGATTATTTTTCAAGCCAGTGCGTTCACAAAAGTTTGATAACAGACATTTTGACAAAACAATTATTATCTCGAAAAATATAATTTTTTCGATGTTCGCTTATTAGAGCCTTTTTGTAGACCGAAACGCCATAGTTTCGCCTAATTTTTTTTATTCAAAATATTTTTAGCCGTTTTTTAGATATTTCGAAAAAACGAAGCAAAAAAATCACTTTTTTTCATGCACGATTACTTTATATCTACAGACATTTTGACAAAACAGTTATATCTCGGAAAATATAATTTTTTCGATGTTTACTTAATAGAACTTTTATATAGACCGAAGCGCCATGGTTTCGCCCAATTTTTTAAATAAAAATATTTGCTGCCCTTATTTAGATATTTCGAAAAAACGAATGCAAAAAAAACCCACTTTTTTCATGCACGATTACAATACTTGGTCACGAGGGGTGATCCGCGATTGGAAGTAGGTGTACACCTCTTTGAAAATATTTGGAAGTACTTGGAAATATTTGGAAGTACTTGGAAATGTTTCAAAGTACTTGGGAATATTTGGAAGTACTTGGAAATATGTAGAAGTGCTTGGAAATATTTGGAAGTACTTGGAAATATTTGGAAGCACTTGGAAATATGTGGAAGTGCTTGGAAATATTTGGAAGTGCTTGGAAATATTTAGAAGCACTTGGAAATATGTGGAAGTGCTTGGAAATATTTGGAAGTACTTGGGAATATTTAGAAGCACTTGGAAATATGTGGAAGTGCTTGGAAATATTTGGAAGTATTTGGGAATATTTAGAAGCACTTGGAAATATGTGGAAGTGCTTGGAAATATTTGGAAGTACTTGGGAATATTTAGAAGCACTTGGAAATATGTGGAAGTGCTTGGAAATATTTGGAAGTACTTGGGAATATTTGGGAGTACAAGTGGAAATAGGTGTACAGCATTTAGGTCTCGGTTCACCCCTCGCTTGGTCATATATTTATTACTTTAAATCTACAGTAATTAATGATAATAAAAAAATTAATTTCAAGTTTATCGAGTACTACTAATAATAATCTTAATAAGATTGAAAAAAAAATTAACTTTCTTTGTCTGATCGCCATTCGATTGAATCGAATTTTATTCTCTTTATTTCTGATAAATGTTCCATTTTGACTTTTATTTTTTGTCAATTCCTTTCTAAAAAAGACCTTCATTCATCCAGTCTCGAAGTCTTCTTCTTCTTTGTCTTCTTTCTTTCTTTTTTTCTGTCAGTCTCTCTTCTTTACTTAGGTTCTGGATCCCGCAGGGCAAAACAATTTTAAAAAACAAGACTAGAGGGGAAAAGTAAACAGCTGAGGAGATATTCAAAAAAAAAGAAGAATATTTACAGAATCCATTCTCTTTTTCAATTTCAACGAAGTTCCCTTCGATTGAGGCTGAATTTTTGTGTTTACACTCGATTGAGGAAAATCTCTTCATTTAAATCGCTTATATCAATAAACTCATACCTATGACGACTCTCTGTATATTTACTCTGATGGATCTGATTGGATATAAACTAATACAGAGTGTTTACCCTATATCTACAGTGATTTCTTGCAATTAATCAATCTGATTCCATTTAAACTATCAAACTTGTATTCACACAACCTTAAATATTTCTAACCCCTTCATAATTAAGTATCTGGACCACCGAGCGATGCTCGGTAATTTTTTGATTCAGTTAAAAGCGATATATTAATTTTAAATTCAGATAAAAATGTCGATAAAAAGTCAAAATAAAATAAAATTGAAATCAGATTAAATTTATATTTTTACCAACGTTTATACCCCCTATGGCCATCATCAAGACGTATCACTGGCCACAAAGTTTTGAACGTAATTGCAATTAAAAATAATATTAATATACACGGAGGTTCTTTCGTTGACTCCGAGGGTGATCCGCGATTGGAAGTATATGTACACCTATTTGGAAGTATTTTGGAAGTACTTGGAAGTACTTGGATATATTTGGAAGTAATTGGAAATATTTGGAATTAATTGGAAATATTTGTAAGTACTTGGAAATATTTGGAAGTAATTGGAAATATTTGGAATTAATTGGAAATATTTGGAAGTACTTGGAAATATTTGCAAGTAATTGGAAATATTTGGAAGTACTTGGAAATATTTGAAAGTGCTTGGAAATATTTGGAAGTAATTGGAAATATTTGGAATTAATTGGAAATATTTGGAAGTACTTGGAAATATTTGGAAGTAATTGGAAATATTTGGAAGTAATTGGAAATATTTGGAAGTATTTGGAAATATTTGGAATTAATTGGAAATATTTGGAAGTACATTGGAAATATTTGGAAGTAATTGGAAATATTTGGAAGTAATTGGAAATATTTGGAAGTAATCTTGGAAATATTTGGAAGTACTTGGAAATATTTGGAAGTAATTGGAAATATTTGGAAGTAATTGGAAATATTTGGAAGTACTTGGAAATATTTGGAAGTAATTGGAAATATTTGGAAGTACTTGGAAATATTTGGAAGTAATTGGAAATATTTGGAAGTACTTGGAAATATTTGGAAGTACTTGGAAATATTTGGAAGTACTTGGAAATATTTGGAAGTACTTGGAAATATTTGGAAGTACTTGGAAATATTTGGAAGTAATTGGAAATATTTGGAAGTACTTGGAAATATTTGGAAGTACTTGGAAATATTTGGAAGTAATTGGAAATATTTGGAAGTACTTGGAAATATTTGGAAGTACTTGGAAATATTTGGAAGTACTTGGAAATATTTGGAAGTACTTGGAAATATTTGAAGTACTTGGAAATATTTGGAAGTACTTGGAAATATTTGGAAGTACTTGGAAATATTTGGAAGTAATTGGAAATATTTGGAAGTAATTGGAAATATTTGGAAGTAATTGGAAATATTTGGAAGTACTTGGAAATATTTGGAAGTACTTGGAAATATTTGGAAGTAATTGGAAATATTTGGAAGTACTTGGAAATATTTGGAATGTACTTGGAAATATTTGGAAGTAATTGGAAATATTTGGAAGTACTTGGAAATATTTGGAAGTACTTGGAAATATTTGGAAGTAATTGGAAATATTTGGAAGTACTTGGAAATATTTGAAAGTGCTTAGAAATATTTGGAAGTAATTGGAAATATTTGGAATTAATTGGAAATATTTGGAAGTACTTGGAAAATATTTGGATGTAATTGGAAATATTTGGAAGTACTTGGAAATATTTGGAAGTACTTGGAAATATTTGGAAGTACTTGGAAATATTTGGAAGTACTTGGAAATATTTGAAAGTGTTTAGAAATATTTGGAAGTAATTGGAAATATTTGGAATTAATTGGAAATATTTGGAAGTACTTGGAAATATTTGGAAGTACAAGTGGAAGTAGGTGTACAGCATATTAGGTCGCGGTTCACCCCTCGGTTGACCCTTTTAAATCCTGAAGAAGGAGGCACAATCCTTCAAATTGTCGGATTTTTTAAGAGAATGAAATTGATATTCTAATAAATTATTTTATAGAAAAATACCTTTAATTAATTAAATTGGCAAATTCTAATATGTAATAATATTTGTAATAATCTATTAATGGAATTTAAAATAAAAATACCAATTAACTTTATTAAAAGGAAATTGAGTAAAAATGTAATTATAAATTTTTATTCAAACAACCACATGTGAATAATTATTTCAATTATCAAATAACCCATCAAAAACAACTTAGCCGAAGATGAAACTGTGACGGATCGAAATGTCAACCCCAAAAACCCCCTAACCCGTGAATTTCATCCAAATCGTTAGAGCTGTTTTCGATAACCTGATTATATATACTATATACAAGAATTGCTCGTTTTTTTGTATTTTTTTTTTTGGCTTTTTGGTCTTTCTAGCCATAAGCCAATTTACGATACTACATATTTTTTCAAATTTGTCTACTACCCCCGGGGAAAGATTTTAGCCGGATGCCTCGAGTCGGATTCGAACCCGGGTCCACTTGGTTTGCAGGCTGACACGCTAGCCCCTAGCTTATCTGACCCCCCAAATTGCTCGTTTAATATAATAAGATAAGATTAAGTTCTGATTATGATATTGTTAACCCTACAATCCTTAAAGGTCAGGCAAAGTCATTTAACAATTATAGCTAATTTAAAAATGACTGGTGAGACAAAGCTATACAACGTGTATATTTTATCATTTTAATTTTTTACCCCCCTCCCCTCTTATTTTTGGCTCGGTTTCAACCAAAATGTAATCATCTCTTAATCTAAATGCACCAAAATTACATGTGAAATTTCGTTTTGATATTCACACTAGTTTTTGTGCTAGAGCGTTAACAGTATTTGGTAACGTACTAACCAATTTATATTTTTACAAAATAATTAATATCTCGTAAAATTATTATTATCATTTCTTTCCATAATTTGTATTAATTTGAGAAGTTCATAATAGGAAAAATAAGGACAAGTTTTTATGTATGACTTTTTTATTTATCAGCCAACGTTTCGTCAACTTTGCCGACTTCTACAATTATAAGAACATTATTAATAATATCAAGTTACAAGAATACATTATAATCTCAGAACAAACATGTATCAAAATTTTTTACCTACTGAATAGTTATTTTTTTTTTTTGTAGGGCCTCCACATCTCCCCTTATAGCCCTCCGATCCTCCCACTCAGGATCCGGTTGAGTGGCTCAGGGTGTGGCCACAGCAGAATTGTGGGAAACCTTAGTATGCTGCGACCAAGAATAAAATAATAATAAAAATACAAATAAAAAAGGGAATACCGCACGTCGTCCAAACAATAAAAATAAATAAATAAATTCACTGGGAAGAATAAATAAATAAATAATCAATTAAATAAAACAAAAAATAAATAGAATATGTCACTGGGTTTAAAGAAATTGTTGTTTAAAAATAAATAATTTAAAAAACATTCAAATAAATAAGTAGACAGGAAGTTGCCGTAGTCAATGAATAAAAAATAAATAAATAAATAGGCAGAAAACCGCCATGGTCAAGAAAAATAAATAAATATTTGACTGGGAATATAGGTTACTGGGTAAAATATTAAATAAATAGATCAACGCTGGAAAAAGCGTTGGGCTGGGCCATCTCCCCAGAAGAAATCAATAAGATGGTCATTATTATTAGCCGTCACGATACATCTGGCAATCGGCGATAGCACTCCGGGTCGCTCCGAATAAAAACTCTCGAACCGTCTCAAACCAGGGCGAGGCACTCTGTAAAAGATATCCAGCCCCGGGATCGCCAAACTACCGTGGTGGGCCCCCATGAAAAATCTGAGATCAAAAATTTCCCTTCAACTTGCAAGGGAAGAAAGTCGCCAGTACCACTCACGCTTGCGCCTATCCCGCCGGAACACGCACCACACATTCGTCTAAATTTTCTTGTTATCTTCGTTACCATTGAAATTTATCTTTCTGATGGTCTTCAATGGTAACGAAGATAACAAGAAAATTTAGACGAATGTTTGGCATGACTATTTGAAGCTCCGAAGAAATCGGCAAAATCGACGAAACGTTGGCTGATAAATAAAAAAGTCACACAACCAGAGTGGGTGCTCATATTTGAGAACGCCCTCAGATTAAGTCTATCGAAACTTCGTAGTTCAATAAATAATTATAATTAATTATGTGGGATTTAAATAAAAATTCAAATTTTAATTAAGTCCCATATAAAAACTTGTCCTTATTTTCCTGTTATTATAATGTTTGCAACAAACTTTACTGCAATGCTTAAACTTAAATTACTCATTGAAAAAAAAATTTCCACAGTACACACCGAGTCTTGGAAAAGATTTCACTTTTTCCTCCATTCTCTGATTAAAATCAAGTCTCGTTTGCTACTCTTGATTATTCTAGGTACAATGACATATTGTCTGTCAAAGTAAGTAGGGCATTATTTTGACCTAAATATCCTAGCATTAAATATTCTCGCGAACAGGTCACCGGTATCAAACAAGGGAAAACTAAAACAATACATTTTCACACCCAAAATCTATCTACTCTTATTAAACGAGCAAAAATTGTTTGTTTATATATTTATATATTTGTATCTTAGTTCTATTTTGAAAACGGCTCTACCGATTTTGATTAAACAACTTCTACATATTAACTCGTTTTGAGCATGAGAAAGCGATCTGGCTAGGTCTGGACCTCGACAAATTTAATCTTAATTGATCTTTTCTTAATTAAAGTAATTATTGATAGATGAAAATCTCAATAAAAAAGTTTGTTTACATTTTTTTCAATTAACTTTTATTTTTAATTGTTTTTTTAATTTTAAAAACCACTAATAGGTTATAGCAAATATTAATATATATATATATATATAGAAAAAAATTGGAAAAGATGAGGAGGAGAGAGAGGGAGATGGAACCAATCGACTTGATTGGGGAATAATGGAATTGAAATAATTATCGGAAAAGAGGTTTTTTTATCTAATTAGATTTTTCCTCTTATTAAAAACAAGGACTAAAGATAAATAAGGACACTCGATGGTGGAGAAGCAATCTCCGGAATCGAAGCTAAAATACATGGTATACATTAATTAATGTAAAATAATTGGTTTAATAAAATTTATAAAAAAAAAAAAAAAAAAATATATATATAAAATTAGGAATTTTTTGCTTGTTTTTAATTAACAGGTGTCTAAATCATAACATTACAGGTGTATTTACAAATAAAATGGTTCAAGTGGCTTTTTTTTATATAACTTGGAAACAAATCTTATTCAATTTTATGTTTTTATTTCAGATCCTATACGATTATTTTTTATTATTATTTTCCTATTTATTTGTTTATAATGTTTATCAATATGAACGAATGTGGGCATAATATGTGGACCATTAGAAAGCTAGAAATGCAAAAACTGGGGGCGGGGTGGGGTGTTTGTGGGAGGTGAGGTGCAGTTGTGGGGGATCCGGGGGTGGGAGGCGCGGTTGGGGTGGGAGTGGGGGGTGTAGTGGTGGGAGCGAGGTGTGTGGTTCGGGAGGGGGATCAGCGGTTACCGTGCATCGCTCGATGGCTCCAGATAGTAATTTATTATGTGTGATTTAAATAAAAATTCAAATTTTAAATAAGTCAAGCATAAAAAAATAAACTGCAACGGATCGTTGCTAAACTTTATCCAAATTCATTTGAAATATTAATATGTTCTAGAGTAAAGTACTTTAAAATATAATTTTACTAAAAACTTTATTTAACCTTTTTTGTGGTCCCCAAGGTACTTAATTAGGATATTAAATTTCATCAAAATTGGTTAAGTCATTTTCAAGATATTTAGAAAAAACCAAAAAAGTAATGAAATAAAGTACTAATGTTTGTTGACCGATATGTACCAAAAACTAATCAGCGCTTCATTTTGTTAAAATACTTGTAGGTTTTCAATTTCAATTCAATCGGTGCAACGGTGTGGAAAAATTCGTGGACGAAAAAAACGATAACATACATCCATCCATCCCCACGCACTTCCAAAAAAATGGCACTTTTTGGCCTCTCGACGAGATTCCAGATAATTTTTGGCAAAACCGTCACGTGCTAAAATTCAATCTAATTAAATACTTCAATTTCTGACCTTAATTGAGTCAATGGGTTCCGTAGTCTTTACCTGAGGACCCTTTGAAGTCGCGCTTGCCGCGAGAGCGATTACAATACTTTCCTTATGCTTCGCATTGGATAAAGTAAAAACTTGTCCATTATTTTCCTGTTTTTATAATGTTTCCAACAAGCTTGTATTCATAAGCTTACAGCAATACTTAAACTTAAATTACTCATTGGAAAAAATTTCCACAGTACACACCGAGTCTTGGAAAAGATTTCACCTTTTTCCTCCATTCTCTGATTAAAAATCAAGTCTCGTTTGTTACTGTTGATTACTTTTAGGTACGATGACATTGTCTGTCAAAGTAGGTAGGCCATTATTTTGACCTAAATATCCTAGCATTAATTTATTCTGGCGAACAGGTCACCGGTATCAAACAAGGCAAAACCAAAACAATGCATTTTCACACGCAAAATACCTTTTTATTGTATTATATAACGTGAAATTCCATTCTTCGGAACAATCCTTTTCTGATTGGTAAAACAGATTTTTTTCTAGAATATTTATTTATGATAATAAAGTATCTAAAGATTGCGAGAAAAGTGCTCTACACGTTGTACGCTATAAAAGAAAATTGATATTTATATGAATAACCCAATGACAACTTGTCATAAATTATTCATTTTGATGTTTGATAATATCTCGCGCGCCCTGTAACAAAACGACACCCAAATTATACGAGCAACAAAAAAACAAACTAAATAACATATTTATTATATCTAATTTTTGATATAAATTCGTTGATATAACTGACTTAATAATTTACTTATCAATATTTATATAATGCCTGATTTACACGCGGCAGGAATGTCAATACCTGATTCACTGTGCTTGGTTTACTGAGCAGCGAGGGGTGATCCGCGATTGGAAGTAGGTGTACACCTCTTTGGAAGTATTTTGGAACTACTTAGAAATATTTGGAAGTGTTTGAGAACATTTGGAAGTACTTAGAAATATTTGGAAGTGTTTGAAAATATTTGAGAGCATTTGGAAATATTTGAAAGTACTTGGGAATATTTGGAAGTACTTGAGAATATTTGTGTTTGAGAATATTTGGAAGTACTTGGAAATATTTGTAGGTGCTTGGAAATATTTGGAAGTACTTGGAAATATTTGGAATTACTTGGAAATAATTGGAAGTTCTTGCAAATATTTGGAATTACAAGTGGAAGTAGGTGTACAGGATATTAGGTAGCCGTTCACCCCTCGTTTTTTGCATATTCAGCCTCCTGGAGGCCCACTGATTATGTATACAAAATTTGGTTGAGTTTGGTACAAGGGCCAAGATTTTCATTTTTTGACCCCCTCCCACCTCATTTAGGTGTACAGCATATTAGGTCGGGCCATATTATTCACCCCTCGGCTTTCAGTAACACTGACCAACAAAAATTTCTCCCCTTAAACCTAACAGTGGATTTCAGTAGAGTTATGCTTGATGCTAAAAATGTGTGACAGCCTATCCATGCTGGGCGTCTCTGTCGCATCTGACCTGTCTTGGAATGAACACATCTCCTCTGTGGCGAAATCTGCAGCAAGGAAGATTGGCTTCTTATTCAGGTCCAAGCGATTTTACAAACCCCCACAACTTCTCACCATCTACAAGGCCCAAATCCGCCCCCTGTCTCGAATACGGCTCTCATCTGTGGAGAGGGGCCTCAAAATACTCTCTTGCTACCCTGGATGCAATTCAGAAACGAGCCGTCAGGCTAATTGACGATTCTACCCTCACCGACTCCCTCGACTCGCTGGCTCATCGAAGAGATGTCTCTGCCCTTTCCCTTTTCTATAGATACTATCACGGCGGGTGCTCTGATGGGATAAAATCAATAATTCCCCCCAAAGCATGCTTTGCACGTAGCACGCGTTTTGCCGACTCCCAACACTCTTTCGCGATTAAATTAGAAAAGTGCCGGACCACTTCATTCGCCAATACATATATCCCCATGACTTCAAGGAACTGGAACTCTCTTCCAGCCTCTATCTTTCCCAGCACCTATAATCTTCAAACCTTCAAAACCGGAGTGCATAGACACCTACGTCTACACCCTCTCACTTAATCAACTTTCTCTTCTCTTCGGTAATGCAAGGATCTTTCGAGATCCATAGGGGCTGCATCTTTACTGGTGCACCCCTTCTTGCATTCGATTGCATTAAAAAAAAAAAAAAAAAAAAAAAAAGATTATCATTCAATTTCCCGATTTTTTACAACACGTCAGAGTTTAGAGATATTATCGGTCAAAACGACGAGAAAGGCCATTTTGACCTATTTTCGAGTCCTATTAGATATTAAACAGAAATATTTGGAATCAAAATATTTTTTTGACGTAATAGAAAACAACTTCCTCTTTGATTATCAAATTACCCGTTGTTTGTAGCTCAATTAAAACTCGAGTTATAACTTAAAACCAAAACTACGTGAAACGATAAAAACATATGGCCTTAGTCTTTTAGTTATAACTCAATTCTAATTGAGCTACAAAAACTAGTGGTAATTTGAAAATCAAAGAGGAAGCTGTTACTGATGCCTCCCTATTTCTCAACTGTAGTATAGAAACTTTGAATAAATTATAGAGTTCCGCATATATGGAGGTAAGAACCCAGTGGATGTGTGACTGATGGTCCCATTGTTTTCCAAAATAATAATAATAACCCTACTAAATTTCTCCCCGTAAACCTAACAATGGATTCCAGCAGTTTTATACTCTTATTATCATGAAATTTCCCGATTTTTTACAACACGTCCGAGTTTTGAGATATTATTGGTCAAAACGACGAAAAATGCGATTTTGACCTCGTTTAGATATTAAACAGCAATATTTGAAATCAAAATATTTTATTGACGTAATAGAAAACAGCTTCCACTTTGATTTTCAAATTACCACTTGTTTGTAGCTCAATTATAACTCGAGTATATAAGTAAAAAACTAAAACTATGTGATTATAAAGAATAAAAAACATAGATAAAAAACATATGGTCTTAGTCTTTTAGTTATAACTAGTGTTCTAATTGAGCTAAAAACAAGTGGTAATTTGAAAATCAAAGAGGAAGCAGTTTTCTATTACGTCAACAAAATATTTTGATTTCAAATATTGCTGTTTAATATCTAATGGGACTCGAAAATAAGGTTAAAATGGCATTTTTCGTCGTTTTGACCGATAATATCTCAAAACTCTGACGTGTTGTAATAAATTGGGAAATTGCATGATAATCAGCGTATAAAACTCTACTTAAATCCATTGTTAGTTTTAGGGGGAAATTTTTGTTTAATTTTTGTCGAGTAGTCTAATTTTTGTTAAATTTGAACATATTTACAAATATTTTTTTATTAAAAATTAGCGAAATAATTCCCATTGTAATAAGTCTTGAGTCCTTTGGACTAGAAATCAAAACGTGGGTGGTTATTTTAATTAAATTGCACGTTAAAATTGCCTAAGGTTTTATTTTCTAGTCATATGCGTCTGAAATTTTTTTTTATTTACTACTTTTTAGTGCATTTTGAAAGAAAATCTTGATTTAAAAAAAAAAAAAAAGATTTTTTAATATCTTAGAAGAGGCTTAAAATTCAGTTAAAAAATTCTACTTGTCTAAAAAAATTTGCATTTGACGGATGGGAAACCAAATCAAAGAGTAGTAAATACTCTTTACCACTTTGCAGATATTTCACTCGCTCTAGAATATATCTTATTGGGCCCTTATTATCTTTAAAATGACTAGAAGAAATTTTGGTGTCTAGAAGTCAATCCTCTAAAGCGAGCATGCTATTAGTGTTATTAAAGCTGCAAGCTGGAAGATTCTAGTAATGTTTAAGTTTAAATTATATGGTATTTTTCTTTATTTATTTCTTGAATTGATGAAATATTGTCTTGTCATGGAAAATAAGTTTGTTTTGAAAATTTCAAGAAATTGGACTCGGTAAAAATAAGTTTAAATTTGATTAGGAATTCTTAACAGACAAAAATACAAAGGAACCAGGTTAAATAAAACAACTAGTGTGTCAATCTTACACTTACTAACTCTTTTCCCTTTCAAATTAATACCCTCACACAGGACCACCATAACTACAGGGCTAAATGGACTATAATCGCGGGCCAGCTATTTTGGAGCGTTCAAATCAATTTGATGGCTAAGGCTAGGAAACTAAATATTCAAGTTCCTTCTGTTTTTTATTTATATAGATTACTAGCTGACGCTCGGGCCTTCGGCGACACACATTTGAGAAATATGTGCATGTCACAACCCCCCCCCCACCAAAAAAAAACCTTTATTAACTCCCATATTATATATTTTTTTTAAATTAAGATAAACAAGGGTACCTTTCGGTCTAAGGAAAATTTAGGGAAAAAGTACGTGTTTTTCATATTTTCATTTTTAATAGTATTGAATAAATCATTATACACTCGGGAGCAGCTAAATCGACTCAACCTCTTAGCGCGCATACAAAGTCGTTTTTCTTTTAAATGGCCAAGCCGATATTTATAAAATAAATATATCTTTAAAGCTTATTTATTTAGCTTTACATTGATATCAATTTCAAGCTAATCGGCTCATTACTTTTTAAATTATGTGATCTGAATGACAATGAAGGAAAAAAGGAGGTAAAGTAAAGGAAAAGTAGGGATGTTCAAAATTAAGATAAAATTGACATTTTAAACATAACAAAGAAAATTTATTTTCTTAATCATTTGTGTTGCCCCCCTAGCTTTTATAACAGCCCGCATGCGATCCTGTATCGACCTGATGAGTTTTTTTATAAAATCTTGAGGGATGTCTTCCCATTCATCTAACAAAGCTGTCTTAAGCTCATCAATGGTCGAAGGTACCGAATTTCTGGCTCGAACCCTTTGTTTGAGGTGGTCCCACATATGTTCGATGGGATTCATGTCTGGGCTGAGCGCTGGCCACTCCATGGTGTGGATAGCGACTTCGGTCATGTATTGCCGAGTGACCATCGCAGTGTGGTACCGGGCATTATCATGCATCAGTAAAAAAATTTCCCCAATAAATCCTTTAAATGGAACAACACGATGCAGGAGAATGTATGCAATGTAACGGTCAGCTGTTAGACCCCCTCCCCGGCCTCCACCAGGCACAAAAACAATATCTGTTTTTCCCTCCAGAGAAATGCCACCCCAAATCATGCAGGAACCACCACCATATGACACTGTTTGAAAGAAACAGCATTGAGAAAATCGCTCTCCCTGACGCCTGTAGA
Source organism: Forficula auricularia (assembly GCA_024734495.1). Classification (NCBI taxonomy): domain Eukaryota; kingdom Metazoa; phylum Arthropoda; class Insecta; order Dermaptera; family Forficulidae; genus Forficula; species Forficula auricularia. Next base: position 7,367,128 of record JALMQS010000025.1, on the reverse strand, counting down.
CCCGACTTCTCCTGTCACTGCCATGAATGCACACTCTACACTCATCTGTGAATAGGACAGCCCGCCATTGGTCGATACTCCAATTGAGATGCTCTCGAGCAAATTGAAGTCGAGCTTGACGTTGACGTGAGGTTAATTTTGGTCCAGAGGCAGGTCTTCGGCAAGTGAGGTTGGCTTCCTTCAAGCGTCTTCTGACTGTCCACCGACTGCCAGCCAGACCTCGAACTTCTCTCAGCTGCTGCTGGACATCGACACCAGTGAGGTGGCGGTTTCGGAGAGACGTCGTGACGATAAAACGGTCATCCCTCTCAGACGTGCACCGGCGGCCGCGGGTATTCGGTCTCCGAGTGAAGGCACCAGTCTCCTGAAACCTTCTGTAGACCCTTGAGACAGTAGACTGACTTAAGTTCAATTGACGAGCGACTTCTCTTTGGCTAAGGCTCTGTTCCAACAGAGCAACAACTTGAGCGGCAACTTCTGGCTTAGTATCCATGATTTTCTGAAAACAATTGTGTCAATTTGCGTAGATGTGTTCAGGTCAATTGCTGAAAATCAATTAATAAGAATAATTGGTTACATTGGTTTTTATAAGGAAATTGTAACTAACAAGTAGCGGCAGCTAGAAACAGCAATTTTTCCAGCTCAGCCATTCGGATCACATAATTTAAAAAGTAATGAGCCGATTTGCTTGAAATTGATATCAATGTAAAGCTAAATAAATAAGCTTTAATGATATATTTATTTTCTAAATATCGGCTTCGCCATTTAAAAGAAAAACGACTTTGTATGCGCGCTTAGAGTTTGAGTCGATTTAGCTGCTCCCGAGTGTATTTATTAAAAATAAATGTAGTAGGTTAAATATTTGGTTAACGACAATGCGCTACCCAACTGTCCTAGGTAATACATCTCGTTTATTTAACAGGTGTAGAAGTATGAAACCGGAATCTAGCCATCTGTTTTGAGACCGTAAGACCGATACTGCAGCGCCATCATTTCCCTCTGACAGCTGACGAAGATTTTCAAAACACAACAACCCAAGTTACATACCTTGGTACTTATATTTTTCTATAACCTTAAACATGTCGAGTTTTGTCGCCTACGAACTACGATTTGCGGACCGCATTGGTTTTCTGTTATCATTTGAAGAAAACTGCTGCAGAATGCTTGTCGAAGCTTATGGTGAACATGCTCTTGGTAAAGCACAGTGTTTCAAAAAATTAAAAAAATATTCTAACGGAGACAGCCGACAGAAGTGAATACTGAAATAGGTGTTGTGGATTTGTGTATTTTTTGAAAATAGGTGAAATAATGAAAATATGTTTATCGCTATTTGTATAAAAATTTATTTTGTACAAACTTTATTTACAACTTCATTTATCTACAGTAAAATCACAGGCATCTTCATTTTTTGACTAAATAAAAGAAACAATTGGTTTGTGGTAACTAAAATATGATATGAATGTTTTGAATTTATCTTATATAAAAATCTTGAAAATACTACATCTAATGTGCCATACTTAGTAGTAGATTGTTGCGCAATGTGATGGGCGGCGTACGCAGAGTGCGCAGTGGAGGGGAGAGAGAGATCTGCCTCGATTTCGTTACGGTCGTTTTTTCGTTCGTTCGGTCGGTTTTTTCTCGATTCACTCCCCGGGAAAAATGTATACCTGGCGAGCCTATAGAAGTATTCACTTCAAAAGTGGTGATTTTGACGTGACAAACGCAGAGCTGAAAAAGTTCGCAGACAACGAATTGTAAGCCTTTTATTGGATGAAGATGATACACAAATTCAACAAGAACTCGCGGATCAATTGAATGTGACTCAGAAAGCCGTTTCCAATCGTTTGAAAGCTATGGGAAAGAAAGTACATAAATAATTTCCAGATTAAGAGATTAATTTCGGTTTACCAATCCGGATTTAAAGAATTATTCAAATGATAGAAAGATGAATCAATACAAGACAAAGTGAAAATTGTTGCTTTTATGAAAGTTTTTTCGTTTTTACTTTATTTTTTTATTGATAAAAGTATTAAAATCAAAAGAATGACTAAGCCACCCCAATATTCAAAAACAGTGATTAAAGAACTCATTTTGAAGATTACTTACTTTTTTTTCTTAATATTATTTAAAAAAAAATCTTTAAACCTTCCATTTATATTTTACAATAGTAAAATGAAACTCCGAATCCTTTCCACTTTATTTTTTTTTACCTATATATTTTTTGTTTTTAGTCAAGATGGATTCTTCTAAAATCTGATAACAATTTATTTATGGAAATAGCATTTTTTGCATACCCATGTTTCTTTCTTTTTTTTTTTAATTCATTAAAATAAACCAAGTGGAAGATTGAAACAGAGTTTTCATCCATTTTACTGATGAGGTTCAGATGAGTTTTTATCTACATCAATACATTTATATTCACTTTAATTAGCGTAGTGTATTTATTTACTTTTTTTTCACTTTAGCTGTTTTAATCAAGATAAGAAATCTATAAATTACCCGAAGCTGTGGGTATAGGTATGTGTAGCCATTCCCTCTGTACACTCACACTATAATACAGACTACAAGCGGTCTAAGAGCCAAATACTCATCATCACAATTGTATAAGTAGGTACATTATATATTTATCATTGTTGATACAATTTTGATGGCTGTATATGTATATAATTAAGTAATGGAGAGGGATTCAGCCAATGGGTAGCCTCTGCTGAATAAAAAACTTCCAATTATAGAAAACGTTTCGGCTTTAATTAAATAATGCCATCATCAGTTCCTAAGAGCTGAAAAAAGCGATAGAGCACACATGTAAAATTACAATAAAAATTTTTACAAAAAATCCAAACTTGTTAATTACAAAATTATATCTTACAGTATTAGCGACACAATTAATTTTATAAATAAATTGTCCGCAGGCAGAGTTGTTGTGGATTTTATCATAATATACAAAATTATATGAATTATAAAATAGTATATAAATCTTGGTGTGCTCTCACTCGATATGCGCAACGTCTCAAGTAGAAATATAGCAAATTTTCATTTCATTCAATCAATAATAATAATAATTATGTGGACATTGATCTAATTAGGATCACTGACCCTCACAAACATCTCTTAATTAAAAGATTTCTCAAAATAATTAACAAACATTAAGAAAAACAAAATTCGAACTTAAAATGACAATATACAAAATAAAAATAAAAAATATTTATTTTTATTTTTTACAATTCTTTACCCCTTTCTCAATGTTTATTATACTTAGGCATCAGTATTTGTCAATATTGACAAGTAGGCATTGCTAAGCCCAATACAATCAATTAATAGAGTAAAGGGAGTGTAGTTTCACAGTGAATGAAATAAAACTCAAAGAGGTTTATACAAACTCAATATATTTCGGATTATTAGTCCATCATCAGGAGTTTACAAGTTAATACTAATAATAATTGAACGAGTGGTCACCATTCTTGACATTCAAATCATGTGTACCAATATATTGGACTAATAATCCGAAATATATTGAGTTTGTATAAACCTCTTTGAGTTTTCTTTCATTCACTGTGAAACTACACACCCTTTACTCTATTAATTAACATCATGTTTCACCTAAAACCTACACCACTTTCCATAGCTGTCGGAGCTTTTTTATTTATTATACTTAATTCATGCTCTCTTTTCTGCAAAGAAAAAATGCGAGATGTTTGCCCCACATAAACACTTGTAGGTTTCAGGCAATCGCGGCACTTAATTAAGTATATCACATTATGTTGTTCGTGGGGTGGGACTACATCCTTGTTATTAAATAAAAAGGACATATTACCAGTTTATCATTGTGTTGAAGATTTTTGTTTAAAAATATTATATCAAAATTTAGAAATTATAGAAGGTACTTAGATCGCTTGTATTTAGTAAATTCTTCAGATTTGGTGAAGTAAGTGAAGCCAGTGAGAATCAGTTGTCAAGCTAACAATGTGAAACAATAGAATTTTAAATATTCATTAAATTTCTGAGGATATTGTTATTTTTTCTTTTTTTGACAAAAATAACACAGGTTATATTTTTATCCTTTATTTTTTATTAAATTTAATGTCACCATGGGGAGTTACGGCATTTACAATTATGCCATCTTCAGCCTTGGAACAATCATAGACAGAACAATCCAATTAGATTGAAATCAACACATGAACACTGAAATGAAAAATTAAAAGAGACTGGTGATTTTCATTGTGTGTGTTTGGATTAAAGATAATTGTAAAAATAAGTAATTGTAAAATAAAATAATATGTATACCTAAATTGGATGATTTCAATGTAATGGCATTGTTATGTCTAAGATTGTTCCAAGGCTGAAGATGGCATACATGTAAATGCCTAAACGTCCCATGGTGACAATAAATTTAATAAAAAAAAACCAAAGATAAATAAGTTGACGTGTTCCGATGTGGCCATCCACTTGACTTTACCATACAACCTGGCCCCTCACTTATATTTAATAAAATTATTTATAATCATGTAGGGGGGTTAGTTTTTGCATTTTTAGACTCCTGGGACCCACTGTTTATGTATACAAAATTTGGTTGAGTTTGGTAAATGGCAAAGATTTTCATTTTTTGATCCTGCGCCCCCCCCCCCCATTTCAGGTGGTTAGTTTTTACATTTTTAGACTTCTTGGGACTCACTGATTATGTATACAGAATTTGGTTTAGTTTGGTAAATGGCCAAGATTTTTATTTTTTGACCCCCCCCCCATTTCGGGCGGTTAGTTTTTGCATTTTTAGACTTCTGGGGGTCCACTGGTTATGTATACACAATTTGGTTGAGTTTGCTCAAACGACCTAGATTTTTAATTTTTAACCCCCCGTCCACACCCCTTAATTTTGGGTCGATATGCACCAAAATCTAATCAGCTCTTAATCTCAATGGACCAAAACTACCTGTGAAATTTGGTTTCGATATTCACACTAGTTTTTGAGCTAGCTCGTCCACAAATTTGGTAACGCACAGACTAACTAACTAATAGACATTTTGACAAAACAATTATTATCTCGAAAAGTATAATTTTTTCGATGTTCACTTATTACAGCTTTTTTGTAGAGCAAAATGCCATGGTTTCACTCAATTTTTTTAATCGAAATAGTTTAAGCCGTTTTTGAGATATTTTGAAAAAAAGAAGGAAAAAACCACTTTTTTCATGCACGATTACAATACTTGACGATACTCTGTATGGTAAAGTAAAATGTCAAAAAATGAATGAAATCGAAAATTAAAATTTATCAACCCTTCCGATTTGGCATGGAATGCCCCATATATTATAAGACCTATAAAATTCTTTTGTTTTTCACATTGAGAAGTTGACAACTAATTCTCACAGGCTTCACTTACCTCAACAAGTCTGAAGAATTTAATATCTAAATTTTAATTAAAAAAAAGCATCAATTTATTCTCTTAAGCCCCTATTCATACGCAACCGAAAGTACATGGTTTATGTTATTTTTCGGTATTACGCTAGGATCGTTGATATCGATTTAACAGCCTTTTAAAGTAAAATAATTTTCAAGAAAAAAAACCGACTTCAAAAAATTAAATGCAACAAATAAAATCCACTAAAAGGTATAAAATAATTATTATCTTATTTAGTTACAACTAACTACTTTTTGAAGTCGGTACCAAACAAACTATATCTATAAGCGAGCATACCCTCCAAAAGTACTAAGTAAGATCCGCCGAGTGCGATTCATAAAAGGTATGTATGTTTGGCACCGACTTCAAAAAGTAATTTCATGTTAATATTTCGTCGTTTATTTGTAACTAAATGGGATGATAATTATTTTATACCTTTTAGTGTATTTTATTTGTTGCATTTAATTTTTTTGAAGTCGGTTTTTATTTTTTTCTTAAAAATTATTTTTATTTTTCTCTTTTTAGTGATGTTATTAATAGTGATCATATCATCAGAACTTGACCAAATTAATATGGCACCATCCCTAAGATACCCCCTTTCCAATAAAAAAGAATCATCGAAATCGGTTCATATACAAAGAAGTTAGCCCTGAACAAACATAACAAAAATGGTCTAATACCTATGATGACCAATCGGAAGGTAGACTGAACCCAATGCAACAAATTTTTTCAAAATCGGTTCACAATTGGCGGAGATATGAGGTAACATATGAACACAAAAAAAAATCAGTCGAATAGATAACCTCCTCCTTTTTTGAAGTCGGTTAAAAAGAAACACTGCAGACTAACGAAGCAATGTTTTGCATAGCAAAAATAAATACACCCGGGGAATACTGTTCTATGCAGAGGTTCCACAAGCACCACCATTAAATAGGGCTTAGAAATTTAATTTTTTTAATGGCTTATGTGAAAACAAGCTATTCCGAAGGTCATTGATGATTATATTAGAAAACAGATGATATCATAGTATTTTGCATATCGATCTTTTTTTTTTTATTATCATTGCTCTTTATACGCTAGGTGCATTATAATTTAAAAACGATAAAAGAACTTATTTAATATTAAACATGAGATTGCATATCTATTATTCATTACATTAAGGTAAATTGAGAGATATAACAATATCATATATTTTTCCTTATACTTGGATGAATGTAATAATTGAAGAAGAGGAAATAGTAATGAAAAGATTCTTCATAATAATGATTATATTTAAATGAATGAATATACATGCGATGCTCGGAAATTTTTTGATTCAGTTAAAAGTGATATATTAATATTATTTTTAACCGACTCCAAAAAAGGGAGGAGGTTCTCAATTCGACTGATTTTTTTTTTTTGGTCTTTGTTACCTCATACCTTCCCCAATTGTGAACCGATTTTGATGATTTTTTTGCATTGGGTTCAGTCTAGTTTCCGATTGGTCCCGTTTTTTTTTATTGGTATTGGACCTTTTTTGAAATGTTTGTTCAGGTATAACTTCTTTGTTTATGAACCGATTTTAATGATTCTTTTTTTATTGGAAGGGGGGTACCTTGGGGGTGGTCCCTTATTAATTTGGTCAAGTTCTGATGATATTATTAATGACGAAATAGCGTAAATCTCCAATTCTTATGACCAAATAATCGAAATTATAATAAATAAAATCTTTAAATTCAGGTAAAAAGGTCGATTTTTATTCGCAGCCAAAATAAAATAAAATTGAAATAAAATTTAATTTATATTTTTAGCAACGTTTACACCCGCTATGACCATCATCAAGACGTATCACTGGCCACAACGTTTTGAATGTATTTGCAATTAAAAATAATATTAATATACACGGAGGTTTTTTCGTTGACCCTTTTAAATCCTGAAGAAGGAGTCACGATCCTTCAAATTGTCGGAGTTTTTAAGAGAATGAAATTGATATTCTAATCAATTATTTTATAGAAAAATACCTTTAATTAATTAAATTGGCAAATTCTAATATATAATAATATTTGTAATGATCTATTAGAGGAATTAAAAAAAAAACAATTTTATTAAAAGAAAATTGAAAAAAATATAATTATAAATTTTTACTCAAACAACCACCTGTGAATAATTATTTCAATCAACAAAAACCCACCAAAAATAACTTAGCTGAAGATGAGACCGTGACAGATCGAATTGTCAACACAAAAACCCCCTAAACCGTGAATTTCATCCAAATCGTTAGAGCCGTTTTCGAGAAACCGATTCTATTATACTATACATTATATATACAAGAATTGTTCGTTTAATATAATAGTACCTGAAGCCACCGAGCAACGTACGGTAACCAAATTAAAAAAAATACAAATATATATAGTACACGCCCCCTGGACCACCCCAAACCACGCACCTTGCCCCTACCACTGCACCCCACCGGCACCCCCACTCCGCCCCACCCCACCCCAACCCCGAAACCCAACAGCAATTCCAAATCACTAAGTGTAAATATGACCTGAAATAAGGTTTCTGATCAACCCTTCATCCCCTAAACAGGGTGACCTCCCTTAATTTAAAATTTCGCTAAAAAATGATCTTTGATTTTAGGAAAAATTAATAGGTATAAATTCTAAATTTCAAAGTTTTTATTCTTTTTAGTTTGCAAGTTACAATGCTCTGACAGGTAGAGAGACAGGCATTCTAGACACTATTAAGGCCCCTTTTTTACTTTTTAAACGGATCCCTAATAAACAGATTAAGAATTTTGGAATGAATCCAATACTCTGATCGCTCGGCGATCGTACTGTGAATAGAATAATTTCAGAAAATCATTTCTAACCAAAAGCGATCGCGGTTCAGTTAATAGGATCGCCTCATTCGGGTAACTTAACATGAGATGAGACGCAATGAAGCGGTGACTTCACCTTGGGCCCCCCTGGCCCCCTCGGCGGTCTTCTTTCTCTACCAACGAGTGAGTCCCCCTCGACCCCCCGTCTAGGCTCCTTGCCAAACGTCAAACCAAATTAAAGCAGGAGAAAAAACCGATCGGAGTGCCAATGGACCATTCACTGACGCTAGTCAATTATTAGAAAATATTTGCGTCTAATATTCGAGGCTAAGTCTATGAATCATTTAATCTTTGAACAATCAGATTTTCTCATTCCTTTTGAATTTTTACAATAATTTTGTTTAAATAATCATCACTTTCACTTAATGTTCAAATAATCTTCTTAGATAGATATATCGAGATTTTTCCAAAGATTTGACTTCGGATGATTCACAGAATTCAGTCACTTTGTGTTGTTTCATTTGTTGAGGAGTTGATTCTTTTCTTTTTAATTTTAGTTGCCTTCCAAAAACAAAAATCTTCATTTCAAACGAGACAATATAATAAAAATTTCATGGTATGAGTAGTAACCTTTTAATATATGGATAAATAATTTTTTTTTAATATTTCATTAATTATCTTAAATATAACATCTAGAACAGTGGTGCCCAACCTTTTGTGGCCCATCGCCCCTTTCTGGAGGTTTACTAACACCCCCTTTTCATTTTCATTGTATGCCTAAAGTGTAAATAATAAAGCATTTGTATTATTTTAAACAATTTTATTATCGTATATAAAAAGAACCAAAGGAGTTTTATTCGGTTCGAAATATTGAAGCCTGCCTATTACTCTCTTGGAAAATTCCCACGCAAAGTCGAAATTTAGAAAAACCCCAATCAATGAATTTATTATTGACATCTGGTGTTTCCTTCAGTTAAAAAGCCTTCCGACAGGACTTAATCTCTTAACCCAAAATATGAAAAACATAAATTAAATTTATTGAGGTTCAAAAAGTGGGAATTGTAAAGTCCCACCATCCTATTGTCAAATAAGGCATGTTCCAGGATCAAAAGACATACCGCCTGCTACTCCAAAATATTATCATTAAAAAGAATTATATTATTATCAAGAAAAAAATACTCTAAATGCCGCGTAAACAACAGTATGTTTCTTTGTAATTTATTAGAAATTTAAATATTTTTTATAAAAAATATTAATATAGCATCATTTATATTTGAGAATGAAAATTAAATTTAACAACTCGCAAGAGAAGTGATTCCATTTCTTTGCATGTGAGGGTATTTTAAGTTTTCCCTCTTTGAATACTCATCGCCCCCCCCAATCGCCCCCTACTCAATTATCGCCCCCCTGATAACCCAAATCGCCCACTTGGGGGGCGATCGCCCCAGGTTGGGAACCACTGATCTAGAACATAAAAATATATGTATTTTTGGACTTACTTATAGGTACATTTCATAAAAAACAGTATTCCAAAAATGAAGCACTAGAGATCGAACTGGCAGGGGAAATTTGAAAAGAAATTTTTTATCACATTCAAATTTTATTTATTTTTGATTATCAACAATATTTTTTATAAATTAAATTTTTCGAAAAAGTTTGTGTGAAACCGATAAATTTTTTACACTTTTTTGAATTTTTTTTACATTCTCTACATCTTATTTGTTTATCATGTAGGTACTATTATTATATGATTCTTTTCATCTAATACAGAGAAACCCCTCAAATACGAACTAATTAGGGCTTTAGCCTGTTCGGATTAGCCGAAAGCAGCTTCGACAATTGAAGATAACTGATATCAAGTGAAAGATTAAGTGATATTTTGTGTGTTTCTATTATTATTTCATTGTTTTTGCAAAGTGATTAACCTAAACAATTTCAATAACCAACTTTTACCGTATTTCAATCCTGGATGACATAAGTATGTAGACACATTTACACTTTTTTAGGTATACTAACTGTACTTCTTTGTTAATTTTTCAACTAATTATGTAAAATAAGGTTATAATGTAGAATATATAATTATATAATTCTTTTATGACTAAATAAATAAGTTTCTTTTTCTTTGCGTTCGGATTTCCCGGGATTTCGGATTTCCGGGGTTCGGATTTGAAGGGTTTCACTGTAGTACATTATCAGGAACACGCTTTCCCCATTCACACTTGATTTTACAACGCTTTTCCTCTATGGAGTATATTTTAAAATGAACTATTTTTCTTTTGAAACCTAAATAGTCTATATTACTTTTTTTTACCTTCAGGTGTTAATTTATATAATTGAAATGTATTATTCAAAGTGGCATTGAACAAAAACATTATAAGTTTCCATTACCACTTTTTCATTCTTATCGCAATTCTATATGCTGCAACAATTTGATCCAAACGACCAATCCCTCCCATATATAAATTATAATTTGCAACACACATTGGTTGGAATATTTGAATTTTCTTCTTCTCTTTGGAGTCCTATCTTGAAGCTTTGTTAATTGGAGAAAGATCTTGACGATTTGAGGCAATTGTTACTATATTATTATCATTATCTATTCCATAGTTTATTGCCCTCCTTTATAGCACATACATAATTTTCGACAACTTTCAAGTATAAATATCTTTTCTTCATTCCAGCCCTTTGTCCGCTCCATCTGTTACTTTCGGCTCTAAGGCCATCCCAACCCCTGATAATGCTTTCATATTTACACTAAGTCATAAATAACTGTCCATCATATTAAAATTAAAATAAATTCTGTTCATTATTTTATGTTATCTTTAGTCAATGTTCTCCTGACGATGAGTTAAGAGCTCGAAATATATAGAGTAAACTAAAAAAATCTTTGTATTTTAATTTTTCACCTTGTGCAACACCACCAACTCCAACCTAATTTAACTTTAACAATGTTTCACTATAAACCAATACCTCGTTCCCTAAACTTGATTCAAAATATAGTTTTTGCATAATATATTTGTTGTTTTGGCATAAATGTAAAGAAATGTAATGCCTTTAAAACCACTTTAAAGTACTTTTTTGTTAAGGGAGAATGGTGTAGGTTCTTGATGAATCATATTTTATTAAAGTAATGAAAATTAAAAAAATTAAAAAATGTAAAAATTCTAGGTAGGTTTCACAAAAATAAAAGACAAGATGCTTATTACTAGCATGAGTTTTTAGTATATATATTTCGGGGTACGAGCCCATCTTCAGGGGTTCAAAGTTCTGGGGGGGTTTGTACCCCGAAATATATATATTAAGAGTCATACTAGTAATAATCATCTTGTTACTTTATCCAATGCGAAGCATGGGGAAAGTATTGTAATCGGTCTCGCGGCAAGTGCAACTTCAAAGAGTCCTCAGGTAAAGACTACGGAACCCATGGACTCAATTAAAGTCACAAATTGTAGTATTCAATTAGGTTGAATTTTAGCACGTGATCGGTTTTTTGGTAAACAACTCAATCTTGAGTTGTTTACCAAACAAGAATTTTGTCTTTTTGATTTTAAGTCGATTCTTCTATGTTTTCAGTAGAGGTTGCCATTAATATTCAAAACATCAAAAATGGAATGCAATAAGGTTATTCCTCTAGTAGTAGATAAGAAATAATCGTTATTTTTGATTTTAAGTCGATTCCACCATGTCTTCAGCAATGGTTACCAATAATAACCGAAATGTCAAAAATCGAATGTATAATGGTTATTCCTCGACTGTTAAATGAGAATCGATCATTATTTTTGAATTAAAGTCAACATGAACTGCAAATAGCAAGTGATATCTGATTAATAATAAAGGAATAAACATATTAATATTTCAAATGAATTTGGATAAAGTTTAGCAACGATCCGTTGCAGTTTATCTTTTATTTTTGTGAAACCTACCTAGAATTTTTATATTTTTTTTATTTTTTAATTTTTCATTTGTTTATTTTAAAGTGTCTACCTTTATTTTTGTTTAATTTTACTGAGAATTGAATTTTCATTACCGGGAAGCCTTAGGTAGCTTAATGTAAGGTGACCAACTATTTTTTGTTCAAAAAGAGTACACTTTGCAAGTATTTCATAGGTGAAAAAAAGAAGAAAAAAGGATAAAAACTTTAATTTCTTTTAAAAACATATTTTTCTCTGGAGTGGATTTTTTTTTGCTAAATGAGGATGTTCGTCTAATAATGTAGCCACATCCGAACAACTTTCATTTTGCATATTAAATTTGACTGTTAAGAGGGCAGATAATGTTTTTACAGAAAGTTGCCACTTCTCACTGCTCCAATAATCATTCCCTAGTGAAAATATCCTTTCAACAGCAGCATTAGTGCCTGGACAACATAAGGAAATTTCTATTAAAACTTTTAAATTTTCATGTGGGATATGTTCTACTCTAAAAATGCCGAAAGATTTCTACCCATCTTTTGTCAAGTTCTATTTTCTCATCGTTCCATTTCTTCAATTTTTCTTCATTTAAATATAAATTTACTCTTCGAATTTCTTCAAAGAGAAAATTGTCATTAATAACAATATCTTTTACTTCCTTCATTACAAATTCGACTGCTGAAGAAACTTCTTTCCATTCAATTTTACTATTTAGAAGGGTCCATTTGAAACAATTTAATGCTCTAAAGTTCACTCATCCATTCTTCGATATATTCATAGCAAATTTTATAAAAATTTTTAACTTCTTTTAAAAATTCATTTTTTATTCCGGGATTGGAATCTTCCAAAACGGTCAGTTTATTCTTTAGAATTAGTGGTAAAAATCCATCATTAAATCTTGATTTGCATTGCAGTATGAAATCGTTTAATATAATACAAACTTCTGCTGCTGAAATTCAAATCACTGTCAAAATAATTTCTTCTTCTTCTTCTTCTTATTTTTAAACCTATAGGTTTGTTTCTTCCAGAACGTCATACCATCTCTTCTTAGGACGACCTCTACTTCTTATTCCAACCGGCTTGTTTGTCATCACTTTCTTTACCAGTCGGTCTTCTGGCATTCTTCTCACATGCGCATACCTTTCCGCTCTTCTTCTTTTAACCCATTCGCCCACCTTTTGTATTCCACATTTTTCTCTAATATCTTCACTCTTCATCCTATCGAGCCTGGTCACGTTCATTATCCTTCGTAATGTCTTCATTTCAGTCGTTTCCAATAATTGAGAAGTTTTTGCAGTATCGGGTCTTGTCTCTGCTGCGTAAGTTAATATTGGACGTACTACGGTTTTGTAGACTCGTACCTTGGCCTCCGTTCAAAATAATTTTAAATATTTAATTAATAAAATTGAAATAAAATAATCTAAAAAAACGTTTTGAAAATACAAATGAGTATAAAATTATACAGGAGTACAGGATTTGAAAAGAGTACGGTTTGCGAAAAAAGAGTACAAAACTCAGTAAATGAGTATAGTTGGTCACCTTACTTAATGGGATCTTTCAAGAAGCGATTTTGAACAGTCTGAAAAAATCTGGAACTTCTTTACAAGCATTTGAAAACGACTTTAGAATCAGCAGTAGAAACTTTGTCCATTCATCTGATGAAAATATTTACCTAATCGAAGTTTGAACCTTTGATTAACAACTCAGCCACCAAGTGTATCAAATCTACAGCCTGAAAAATATAACTTCTAGATTGGAAATGGAAACTGGCAATTCTTAAAGAACATTGTATAATTTTCCTTTCGATTTAGGGATGAAATATTAACTTTCAAATTATGTTAAGCGTTTTGAAATAACTTATGAGAGGAGAATTTTCTAGGTTAAGTTTCACAAAAAGGAAATATATTAAAACAAATGTATGTTTTTTTGAGTTTGATTAGCTCGATATATATTTCGGGTTACTAGCCCGTTTTGAAATGCCGAAAAAGGGTTAAACGACCTTCTTATACTATTTTTAAAAATAATTACTTATTACTGACAACTATTTTAACTTAAATAGAAAAATATTACTTTTAATTTGTGTTGGTTTAAATCAGCGGTTCCCAACCTTTTTTTGACCAGGGACCATTTTGATTTCGTTATTATTAGCAGGGACCACAAGGTTAAAAAATAAACTCTAACAATCTAAAAATAATCTTTAATCGAAACGTTTAACATAATCATAAAATTCAAAAGTAACATTAATTAACAGTGTTATAGTTATTGAAAACATATAATTTTTAGTAAATAATTCAGTTTGCATCAATGAGATTTTTGAGGTTGCATGTTATGTACAAGTTCTTGAATTCTTGGGGTGATATTTTTGCTCAAAGCTACACGCATATCACCACTTACTTTCAATCGATTCCTAGACTTGTTTTTAATTATTAGTAAAGCAGAAAATCCTTGTTCGCATAGATAAGTTGTTGAGAAAAGCATAAGATAACGAAAAGCGATTTCTCGAATTTTAGTGTATGAAATTGCTTTTTTACACCAAAACTGCTCTAATGAATCAGATTCAAATGCGTCCTTACATTTACTATCTTTTTGTAATTCATAAGTTGTTCTTGGATTTCTTCTGCAACTTCTTTTTTTTTTATAAATTTTATTAAACCAATTATTTTACATTAATTAATGTATACATTGTATTTTTTGCTTCGATTCCGGAGATTACTTCTCCACCATCGAGTGTCCTTATTCATCTTTAGTCCTTGTTTTTAATAAGAGGAAAAATCTAATTAGATAAAAAAACCTCTTTTCCGATAATTATTTCAATTCCATTATTCCCCAATCAAGTCTATTGGATCACTCACATCCTCTGCAACTTCTTTTTTTAATTATAAATTTTTTATTAAACCAATTATTTTACATGCATTAGCGTATACATTGTATTTGAGCTTCGACTTCGGAGATTACTTCTCCACCATCGACTGTTCTTGATCTTCTCGTGCTTCGATAACGTTTTTAGTCCGTGTTTGTAGTAAGAGGAAAAATCTTACGAAATAAAAAAACCTCTTTGCCGTTATTTATAAAAGAAAGGAAAGAATCAGCAGGAAAATCGATGATGCTATGATGACAAGATGAGCCGTTAGGTCCTGTAGAGTTCCAGTATTAGGGGGTTTAGACTAGTTTGGGTCTTTTGTTTGAACCGATTGGTAACTTGTCGCTTAGGCTTATCCAACAATCTCTGCATTCCTAGACCGACTAGGATAATTTCGTTCGATGTTCCGGGAGGGGGTAGTGTAATGATGCGGAGTGTCCTGGATTGCACTCTCTCCAATACCTCTAGATTTGATCTTGAGGCTCTGCAACTTCTTATTCGGAATTTGTACATATATTTTCATTTGAAATGAACTATTTGTAGGTTTTAAAATCATATTTCCTAACTTTTAACCGACTTCTTTATTATATATTTATATTCGAAATGCACTAGGTATTTGTGGGTTTTAAAATTAAATTTGATGATTTTCCTCGATTTCCATGGAATCCCCTCATCAAATTCTGACTTGGTGACAATCGGACCACCTCGAGAGAATATCCTACGCTCGCTATTTGTTATGCATCAGCGCGTGTTGATTCAAAGTTTGAAATCTTTCGCGGACCATATTTTAGTTCTTACGGACCACTAGTGGTCCGCGAACCACAGGTTGGGAACCACTGGTTTAAATGGTAACATATGTATTTTCACTCATGCCTTTACCATAAATAACAGTGAAAACATACAAAGTATCGAATTATATTTAAATATTTAATAAAATACAGCATTTAGAAGATACACATAAACATTAATTTTCTTTTTGTGGAATTCTCATTTTCAAGTTTTGATAATTACTCCATATGTTCTGTCCTCTAATTTATATGATGGTACTCTAAAATAAATGTCTTGGGAATTCGTTCACTGTAATGGTTCCTCTGTATTTGTTAAGGTAATATCAACGATATTGACAATATTTCTGACTTACATTAATTAAATTAGATACGTTATTTAACCCTCATTTTTAAAAGTGATCAGAAATGTATTTAGTTGAGCGAAAACATTAATGGACACCAAAGACTGTTTATTGAGGATATTTTAATAAAAAATTATAACCGAAATTGAATTCAATTTGGACATCAGGAAAATCAAAGCAAAAAAGTAATTTATGAATAAAATCAAGAGTGTTTTTTAATTAAGAAAAATAATGTTCACAGAGAGAAAGAAAGAGGTTGTACTCTGCTTGATGCAAATAAACATACACACATATATATCGAAATGATATATCTTTATATATATTATTTATTTGTTTGAGACTATAGTTTCGAAGACTTGGTCTTCATCATCAGTTTTTCTAACTGCCTACCAGCTAAGAAAACATCAAAAAAATTTCAATATTCATACGGTACTGACTCCATGAAAAATAAACTGCAACGGATCGTTGTTAAACTTTATCCAATGTACTAACTTATTCTAGGGTAAAGTACTTTAAAATATAATTTTACATAAAACTTAATATGGCCTTTTTTGTGGTACTCAAAGTACTTAATTACAATATTAAATTTCATCAAAATTGGTTTAGTCATTTTCAAAATATTTAGAAAAAACTAAAAAAGTACTAGAATAAAGTACTAATGTTTGTGGGCCGATATGTGCCAAAAACTAATCAGCGCTTCATTTTGTTAAAGTAATGGTAGGTTTTCAATTTCATTTCAATCGGTGCAACGGTGGGGAAAAAATCGTGGACGGAAAAAACGATAACATCCATCCATCCGCACGCACTTCCTGAAAAAATCGCACTTTTTGGCCTCTCAACGAGACCCCATGTAATTTTTGGCAAAACCGTCACTTGCTAAAATTCAACCTAAATGAATACTACAATTTCTGATTTTAATTGAGACCATGAGTTCCTTAGTCTTTATCTGAGGACGCTTTGAAGTCGCGCTTGCCACGAGACTGATTACAATCCTTTACCCATGCTTCGCATTGGATAAAGTAACAATATTTATAATTAAAAAAGACTGAAGACCAAGTCTTCGAAACTATAGTCTCAAACAAATAAATAATATACTATATATATTTGCCTAGATTAATTTGCCGCAACGCTGACGTAATGCTGCCGACGGTATATTTTCGGCAAATTTGAAATATAATCGTAATTTGGACTCGAATTTTGAAATGAAAGACTCCAATTGATTTTAATTTAAGAAACATTAAATATATTGATAATTATTCCTCCCCCCCACCACTCAAAAATTAAATATTCGATTCGCTTTTCTTTGCGCACAGAAAAATAAATCAATCACATCTTATTTATTTTATATTTTATATATTATTTGTATATTTTTTAATAATTTGCCACTTTTTTATAATTTTTTAAAAATCTAAATTTTGTTATTCTTATTTTTTTATTTTTACAAAATTGAACGTCTTAAGACACAGCATGCCCATATGAGTTTCTCATGGCAATACTGGAGCAGCCTGTCATACAAACAACACCTGATCTCTTAAATATTTGGTCCCTTATATCGATTATCGATCCCAAATTAAAAAAAAATGATATAATATAATTCTCCTCCTCACACGATCCCACTTATTTAAATAAATCTATTTCCACACAAAAAATATCATAATGCTGTAGATTATAGAAAAAAAATACTTCCAGATTCATATCTAGAGCCTCATTTCTGTAGCTGTGTCAGGACGAAAATGAGGCGAAACTTTAAGAGACTATGTATTTTCGGGAGTTTACAGGTATACATTTGGAGTGTGGTTTTTTAAGAGGAATAAAATTTTTGGACCGAGACGCCGCCCGCCAGGGCACCAGCCTGGAGGGCCGAGCTTCGCCTTCGGCACGCCCTCGAAGCTCGTATATATATATACAGATATATAATTTCGATATATATGTGTGTATGTTTATTTGCATCAAGCAGAGGACAACCTCTTTGTTTCTCTTTGTGAATCAACAACTCTGCTACTCTCGGCAAAACAAAAACTTTTCAATTAAAAATAGTGTTTTTTCAACATTATAATGAGTGCTGTCGTTAGAGTACAAATCTATTATTTACAGTACATTTTTGCTTGAAAAATATAATAGTACATTAACATTAAAATAATTTAGTTTCTAGTATATTCCACAAAATATCTCAAAGGGAGTACATTTATGATACATTAGACTCATAAAAAATATAATATAAACTTCAAAATTTCAATATAAAGTAAGGATAGATAACATTATATATTCTTCAAAAATTTTTTTAAATGAATTACTGTTTCAGACACTAAGTAAATTCTTGAAAAACATATTATCATGTCTACCATCACAGGGAAGCGCTGCAGCAGAACGTATATTTTCTGCATTAAATTTAGCCAAACGAAAAAATAGAAATTGTTCAAGCACAGAAACAGCTGTAAAATTTATTATTATGTTGTTGGAGATTGTGGCTGTGATAAATGTGTAGTGGATTGAAGGAGTTATTCATCCAAAGCATACCGGGTACAATAAAATTCCCAGAATAAGATGTATCGGCCTGAATTTATCAAACTATCTTCAATTAAATTGAAAGATTTTTTGCCGGGGGTTGCAGAATTTTTATATATTGAAGGAGACTAAAGAGTGTGTCTTCTGCTGGAATTATAAATTTTATTAATATTTATTTCGTTATAAATGAAATAAAATTTATAATTCCAGCAGAAGACACACTCTTTTATTGTCTCCTTCAAACTATCTTCAGTTTATTGGGCTACAGTTAATGATGGTATAGTAAGTAATTCAACCTAATTAACCACGATTTTTTTTATCTTATATTATTATATTAAACGAGCAATTCTTGTATATATATACTATATATGTTCATTGAAGTTTCAACGGATGTATTCTATGTTATTAGTGATATTTCGGGTTTCACCGCGTTGGTTTGAGAGTTTTTCTCGACGTTTCGGCTCTCCTTTTGGAGCCATTTTCAAGAGAGGGTGCGGGTCTACGTGGTTTTAGCCTCATTGTCCAGGGTTCGTTTTGGGGAGTATCTTCAGAGTGAATTTCTCATTCGGAAGACTGGGTGGATTGGGAGGTTTAGGAGGTTTAGTGTGTTTTGTGGTTGAGGGTGAATCGGTGCCACACCATAAGTAATCCACCCTCAACCACAAAACACCCAAAACATCTTAAACCTCCCAATCCACCCAGTCTTCCGAATGAAGAAATTCACTCTGAAGATACTCCCAAAAGGAACCCTGGACAACGAGGCTAAGACCACGTAGACCATCGACTCCCTCTTTTGAAAATGGCTCCAAAAGGTGAGCCGAAACGTCGAGAAAAACTCTCAAACCCACACGGAGAAACCCGAAAAATCTCTAATGATATATATATATATATATATATATAGAATCGGTTTCTCGAAAACGGTTCTTTCGATCTGTCAAGGTCTCATATTCGACTAAGTTGTTTATGATGGGTTTTTTAAAAATTGAAATAATTATTCGCAGGTGATTGTCTCGATAAAAATGTGTAATTACATTTTTATTCAATTTCCTTTTAATAATTAATTGGTTTTTTAATTTTATAACCCACTAATAGTTCATTATAAATATTATTATTTATTAAAATTAGGGAATTTAATTATTTAAATGGAAAATTGAGGAGAATAAATATGGAATTGGAATAATTATCGGAAAAGAGGTTTTTTTTCTCTAATTAGTTTTTTTCTCTTATTAAAAACAAGGAATAAAAGATGATCAAGGACAGTCGATGGTGGAGAAGTAATCTCCGGAATCGAAGCTCAAAAACAATGTATGCGTAAATTCATGTAAAATAACTGGATTAACTGGTTAATTAATTAAAGGTATTTTTCTATTTCTATAAAATAATTTATTAGAATATCAATTTCATTCTCTTAAAAAAATCCGACAATTCAAAGGATCGTGCATCGCTCGGCGTTCCAGCTACTTTATAATTATATCACCAAATTATATAATAAATTAATAAATAAATTTTCAAATGAAATTCTTAGAATTAGATGAATGGATAATTGCATATTTTAATTGGTTATTTAATTTTTTTTTTTTTAAGAAATTTCAATTTTGCTATTTATAACGGAATTTTCCAGAAGAAAAAAAAGTTTTTCCTAAGTAGCCAGTTCACGATGAGCGAAATCCCTCCAGTGAAAGACAATTTCAAATTAATCCCCACACCCTCACCCCTTGGCGTCTTTTTACCATCTGGTGCAGCCGCCAAAAGCAGAGTTTTCTATAATATAAAAGGCAGCCCTTAACTCACGCCCGGCTTTTTACCTAGTCAAATATGGAGGGTTTATGTCATTTGGCCCGGGCTCATAAATCCCCAACGAAATCTCTCCATTATTTATGTTAATGCAGTGCTATTTTATAATGAATATTTTCTTAAAGGCATATGTGCCATATTTATTAAATGTTCTTTTTATGGAAAGAGGATTCATGCATCATGCATCACTCGTCGGATGGGTTTAAATAAATAAGAGTATACGGGAGATTTAGGGGGAATGCACTCGAATACTTTTAACTTTCCGAATGTCGGATGGGTGGGTAACCACTTAAGAAAACTATTTGCTGTTTTCGATGATGGGTTTAGATAGGTATGTATCTCCTTTCTTTTTCTAGCTATCTAAATACATTTCTGTCAAAAAGTAAATAAAACCTTAAAACAGTTTGCCTATAAAATGAAGAAAAATTGAAACGATTTTCAAGACTCGGTACGCTCTCTGTAAACTGGTAATTTTACTGCCACCTAAGCTAAACATATAAAACTTGAATAAATTTTTGTAATTTTTCTAATTAATATAACAAAGAATAATTGCTACATCAATGGGAATTGTTTTTGACAACGCTTATTTGAAAAATAGACTACTGCGGATTACGCTATTGAAGTCTGCGGAGTCTTAAGTCTGGACCAAGAGAGAAAAAGATGTGATCCACTTAGCTACAATCCAACGTCATTTCGCGTATAGCCCGCTAGACTACTGCGGATTAAGCTATTGAAGTCTGCGGAGTCTTAAGTCTGGACCAAGAGAGAAAAGATGTGATCCACTTAGCTAGATTGTAGCTAAGTGGATCACATCGTCATTTACGCGTATAGCCCGCTAGACTACTGCGGATTACGCTATTGAAGTCTGCGGAGTCTTAAGTCTGGACCAAGAGAGAAAAAGATGTGATCCACTTAGCTACAATCCAACGTCATTTCGCGTATAGCCCGCTAGACATTCGAATGGATCACCAAGTGAATTTGAAATCTCAGATGTTATATATTTAATCTCCCAGTCCAGAGCGCTCGGTCTATTAGCATGTATGTTAGATGCTTGCCATAAATTAATCGAATGTTTTCTACATTTGATTCAATCGATCGATTAATTTATGGCAAGCATCTAACATACATGCTATTAGACCGAGCCCTTCTATCTATCTACCGAAATCTTTTATCTATACCTTCTGTCAGTAATGCACTGAAAAGTACAAAATAATGTAATAAACTTTTTTATGTCCAATAACTAAGTCAAAAAGCATGGGGCACTTTGTCGAAATTAATTAAACATGCTTCTGCGCCCACACTTTTTGACATTTTGGACATAAAAAAGTTTAGTACATTATTTTGTACTTTTTAGTGCATTACTGACAAAAAGGTCTTTTTTAGTTTTTTTAAACTATAATTTGTTGATATATTTAAGAAACCCTATATGCTCAATGCAAAGATAAACGCGCATGGTGTTTCAAGTAATTTCAAAACTATAATTTCTCTGAATTAATTTCGGTCAAGTTTGTGAATTGTATTGACAAAGTTAGATCCACTCCTCCTAACTGCCTGTTTAATTATCAATAAACTAGAATTTGGGGGAATTGTAATTCAATTTCATTGCTGATAGAATATAATACAGGTGGAGTTGCAATCGTCATATTGGAAGCCATTCGTTTGTCAAGGAAATTAATTGGCTAAGCGCTACGCACAAACGAACCGGAGCCACTACGGTAACGATTTTAGACAATTAATATGCGCGAATAATGTTATCAATAATATCTCAAAGACATATTAATTAACAACCCGGCTTGGAATAAAAGGAATGGACCCTTTTACGAGAATGAAGTATTACTACTACTACTATTCCGTAACTTGCAATTTAATTTGGTCTTTTGTACTCAAAGGATTGATGTTGGAATGGTTTTTTGTAGCGCTTTGTTATGATATAAATAAAGTACCTGGAACACCGAGCGATGCTCGGTAATTTTTTGATTCAGTTAAAAGCGATATATTCATAATATTTTTTATTTTAAATTGAGGTAAAAAGGTCGATTTTTAATATAAAATAAAATTTAAATAAAACTTAATTTATATTTTTATTAACGTTTACACCCGCTATGGCCATCATCAAGACCTATCACCGGCCACAAAGTTTTGAATGTAATTTTAATTAAAAAATAATTTTTAAGAAAAAATAAAAACCGACTTCAAAAAATTAAATGCAACAAATAAAATACACTAAAAGGTATAAAATAATTATTATCTTATTTAGTTACAACTAAACTACGAAATATTAACATGAAATTACTTTTTGCAGTTGGTGCCAAACATATACCTTTTATGAATCGCACTCGACGGATCTTACTTAGTACGTTTGGTGGGTACGCTCGCTTATAGGTATAGTTTGTTTGGCACCCACTTCAAAAAGTAATTTCATCTTAATATTTCGTCGTTTAGTTGTAACTAAATAAGATAATAATTATTTTATACCTTTTAGTGTATTTTATTTGTTGCATTTAATTTTTTGAAGTCGGTTTTTATTTTTTTCTTAAAAATTATTTTTATTTTTCTCTTTTTAGTGATGTTATTAATAGTGATCATATCATCAGAACTTGACCAAATTAATATGACACCATCCCTAAGACACCCCCTTTCGATAAAAAAAGAACCATCGAAATCGGTTCATAAACAAAGAGGTTAGGTCTAAACAAACCTATTAAAAAAAGTCTAATACCTATAAAAAAAACGAAAAAAAATGGGACCAATCGGAAGCTAGACTAGACCCAATGCAAAAAAAATAGAGAACCTCCTCCTTTTTTGAAGTCGGTTAAAAATAAACTGCAACGGATCGTTGCTAAACTTTATCCAAAGTCATTTGAAATATTAATATGTTTATTCTTTTATTATTAATCAGATATCATTTGCTATTTTCAGTCCATATTGACTTAAATTCAAAAATAGTTATCGATTCTCATCTAATACTTGAGGAATAACAATTCTATATTGTATTTTAAACGTTTCAGTTATTATTGGTAACCATTGCTGAAGACATCGAGGAATCGACTTAAAATCAAAAATAACGATCGATTCTTATCTATTACTAGAGAAATAACCTTATTGCTTTCCATTTTTGATGTTTTGACTATTAATGGCAACCTCTACTGAAAACGTGGAAGAATCGACTTAAAATCAAAAAGACTAAATTCTTTTATGGCAAAAAACTCAAGCTTGATTTTCAGAAATTTTTAAAAAATCTTATAAATTCGATTGTTTTAAGGCTCTCAGACCAGATCGAATTGTCAACACGAAAACCCCCTAACCCGTGAATTTCATCCAAATCGTTAGAGCCGTTTTCGAGAAACCGATTCTATATATATATATATAAGAATTGCTCGTTTAATATAATAATATTTATAAATATATAGTATTTTTCTCTTGTTTATATAAGTAATTTTATAGTTAAACTAAAACAACAAAGTTAATTAAAATTCATGAATTCAGAAGTTTATGGTACGCTGACTGAAAAAATTTAGTGTTTTAGTAATTTTCGTCAGCGAATAAGTTTAATATTCTTTGTGAAACATTTTAAATGATGTCAAGAAAATTTTTCAAAATTTTTCTTGACTTTATTAGTTAAAATTATTGAAAAAGTTTTTTCATCGTTGGCCTGTGCAATTTATTTGAAATATTGACAAGAAATTTCATTAAAAAATTATTTTTTAAATAATTTTTTTTTAAAATTTTTTTAAATTATAAATAATTTTTTTTTAAAATTATAAATAATTTTATTTTAAAAATTATAAATTATTTTATTTTAAAAATTATAAATAATTTTATTTTAAAAATTATAAATAATTTTTTTTAAAAATTATAAATAATTTTTTTTAAAAATTATAAATAATTTTATTTTAAAAATGAATAAATCGCTTTTTTTTGCTTCTCACTGTATAATATCTGTGGTAGTGTGTGTGTGTTAGTTTAATAATTTCATTTTCCAGTAGGTATAATCAGAAGAAAATAATTTAAACCCTACTTAAATTTGATTTCGCCTGATCCGATGATGAAAATCGTTGAAACTCGCTTGAGAGGGAAGAATTTAAAGGAAATTTGCAAGAGAAAAGGTGGAATTAACTGAGTTTTATGATATCCATGAAAGACGGAGAACCGCTACTAAGTGCTAAAGCTCAACGAGTCCATTTGGGACTGTGTGGATGTGTGGATATCTAGGCAAAGGATTTTCTCCAGTTGATGTCATAAAAAGCAAATACCTTGCGAATAGCCACCGGAAACTAAAACGGATTCAAATGTTAGAGAATTCCGTATAGTCAGTCAACTAACTCTCACTGCTATTTTAAATTTAAGTGTTATCCATGCTCTGTTATGTCAATTTGAGATTACTATCTCGTTCCCATTGGTTTCTCAAATACTAGACACCTACTTGCGAACTTATAACATAACTATTAGAAAGTTGTTTTCGCCAAGAGTAGCAAAGCAAAGTCGATGAATTGTAAATTTTAAGCTAGTGACTTATTTAATTGATTAGCTACATCGAATTGACAAACAGACAGACAGACAGCATTGTATCGACACAAATAGTCTTCTATTTTAGTTTTTTAACCGACTTCAAAAAAGGAGGTTCTCAATTCGAATGATTTTTTTGTCTATGTTACCTGATATCTTCGACAATTGTGAACCGAGTTTGATGATTTTTTTTACATTGGGTTCAGTCTAGTTTCCGATTGGTCCGATTTTTTTTTCATTGGTATTGGAACTTTTTTGCTATGTTTGTTTTATGCATACTTCTTTGTTTATGAACCGATTTCGATTATTCTTTTTATATTGGAAAGGGGGTATCTTATGAGTGGTACCATATTAATTTGGTCAAGTTCTGAAGATATGATCAATGACGAAATAACGTAAATCTCCAATTCTTATGAGCAAATAATCGAAATTATAATAAATAAAAGCTTTTATAAAAAAAATCTTAAAAACACTTATTTAAAACCTGCAAACGTTTCGAGAGAATTTCTATATTTATTAATTGAATTTTATTATCATTTTCTGATTCATTCGCCTGACGCTTTCTCTTACGAGATATATGCAAGGTATTATATTAAGTCACTATTAATGACATCACTAAAAAGAGA
The DNA here is from genome assembly GCA_024734495.1 of Forficula auricularia. NCBI lineage: Eukaryota > Metazoa > Arthropoda > Insecta > Dermaptera > Forficulidae > Forficula > Forficula auricularia. The sequence continues at coordinate 7,341,604 of JALMQS010000025.1, read as the reverse complement.
AAAAAAAATTAAACCGACTTCAAAAAACTTAAATGCAACAAATAAAATAATAATAACTTAAAAATAAGATAAAATCCACTAAAAAGTATAATATAATTATCTAATTTAGTTACAACTAAACGACGAAATATTAACATGAAATTACTTTTTGAAGTCGGTGCCAAACATAAACATTTTATGAATCGCACTTGACCGAACATACTTAGTACGTTTGGTGGATACGCTCCTTATAGGTATAGTTTGTTTGGCACCGACTTCAAAAGGTGATTTCATGTTAATATTTCGTCGTTTAGTTGTAACTAAATAAGATAATTATTTGATACCTTTTAGTGTATTTTATTTTATTTTTAAGTTATTATTATTTTATTTGTTGCATTTAAGTTTTTTGAAGTCGGTTTTTTTTTATAATTAACTCCAGCATGGGATATACTATATATTATTTTTAAAAACATTGATCATTTTTTAAGACTAAAATTTGTTTTTATTATTTTGACATTATTTTTTTTTAATCTAACAAATAAATTACCATGACCTTAACCATAGCAGGGGATTCAAAAATCCATCCTAAAATATAAAATATAATTAAAGTTTAAAATTATTATTCAATATATTTCAATTTTTGAGTGAGCTCTTTTGTAGATGCACGTGTTGAAATTCTAATTTTAAAACCACGTATAATTATTTAATTTTAAAAAATATAAAATTTATTCGATTATATATTTTACAAGAGCTAAGACTAATAGTTTTATTTAAAAAACCAAGCAATATAATTTTTCTTACACACTTATGGTATTTACTATCACATATACCCTATATCATGTAATCATATAGGATATAAAGTGAAGTATTGCTTTGCTTATCACTTTGAGGGCTTCTATCTCCGAGGCGAAATAAGTCAATTTCACTTCGTGTCTTCTAGGTGGAAGAAATCATTAATAGTTTGAAACCGGATTTAGAACAAAATCCCCGATACTGTGGTCTCCAGAGCCCAAAAAATTATCAAGTGTCATAAGTTGTTAGTCGTGTATAAATTTTAATCCAATCGAAATAAAAGAAGGTGTAAATTACGAGTGTAGCAAAATAAATATTTTAATCGTTCATATCTCGTATTCATTAAGTCGCTGAGCTTTGGGATTTTAAACTTAAGCTATCTAGAGCAGTGTTTTAAACCTTTTGCATGATGCGACCCCTTTAGTATGAAAATAATTTTCGCGACCCCTACCCCTGCTGCGCGAGGGGGTGGAATATAAAAGGGGCGAGAGGGGGGCAATGTTATGTTCAAAGGGGGATTGGGCTTTATTTAATTTTACGTTAATGTTTTTATTATTATGTTATTATTTTGTATCTGCTTCGACTTTTTGATGGGGTTTGGGTGTGTATCTCAGTGCTGATCTAAGTTCGGCGTCCCTATAATGAAGAATGATATGTATGTGACTGTGAAGGTTATGAGGATGTGGACTTCCTGGTCCTTATTCTAGAAATAATTACAATACTGACCAGCAATTAACAGAGAGAATGAGATGTTTATTCTTGAGTCGTTACAAATAAGGGAGGCGAGATAGAGAAATGTTTTCCTTGTAGTTTCCCAGCTGCAGTGGAGAGGCCTGTGTGTATGTGTGTAGGCTCTGCACTATGAACACTGTTGACGCCGACGTGGTATTTTGCTTGTAGACGTTCCGATGCGGAAGAACGGCTGGCGAGAGTAATATATTTATATATATCAGGTTTGAGGACCGAATCCGAAGGTGTGCTTCTCTGGTGGCTCAATGTATATAATTGTATATATTTAGCGGTGTGCGCTTCGTACGCCAGTACCTTTTCCTCAAGAAGGACGTATATCAAATAAAATGAAGTAACCGCCTTGTGAAACTTAGGCCGCTCGATGAAGAAGGAAAATGTATATATGGAGAATTTGCAGTTATTTGCTCTCTCTGATAGTAATAATGATAAAAGTCTCTCTCCGGTGGCTCGGAATAGACTCCTCTGTGTTCTGCTTTGTTTCTTGCCTAGAGAAGACTCGGAATAGACCCTATGTGTATCCTGCCTCAGAGAAGACTGCTTTGTGTGTCTTTCTTTCTCTGAACTCTGCTCTGGTCGGTCATTCCTCTCTCGTTATGCTCTTAATGATATCATTATTGGTCAATGAATACCCATTATACCTGGAACCCATCGCTCCTACTATTCAATAATTTACATACATATTTATATATAAAATTCCAAAATAAAAATATAGACATTGTAATTGTTTGACTTTTGAACAATTCTCTGTGTTATCGCAAGACCATTGCTATTTTAAACATGTATTTTATTATATTTTTTTATTTTAAACTCTTCTATTCATTCTACAAATTTTAAGACCGGGTTGATAGTGGTCCTATGATAATTACTATTTTTTTCAATTTTTGATTTTTATTTTCTTTCAACAAACTAAAATAATAATGATTTATTTTAAACACCTGTAAACGATAAAAATCTATTCAAAATAACTAAAAAAACAGAACTCAATACCAAAAAGTGGTTTTAATAATGATTAATAGCCAATAAATTATTTTCGAAATTTTCAAAAATTGAAAAAAAAATATTAATTATCATAGGACTACTATCAACTTGGTCCTAAAATTTGTAGAAGTTTAAAATAAAAAATTATCAAAAAATCGAAAAGTAGGTATATACAGTTTCAAAAACAAGATTAAAATTTTCAAAGTAAAAAATCACATATAAAAACACTTTAAATAATTTTTTAAAATTTTTTTCTAAAAAGATTTAAAAAAAAAAAAAAAGATTTAAAAAAAAAATTTCAATTTTGACCATTTTTAAAGAAGTTATGAGCGAAAAACCGAAATTCGATATCTTTTAAACCTGCGATCAAAAAAATTTCAAAATTCACCAGGATGAGTTTTTTGATGGGTACTAAAAAATGTCAAAAATTAAGTAAATCAAAAATTAAATTTTTCAAACCGCCCGATTTGGCGTGGAATGCCTCAAATATATTTTTAAACTTTGTTTTTTTTCTTTTTTACTGAAGGTTCGCGACCCCCTGTCGAGACTCGATCCACAGGTTGAAAACACTGATCTGATCTAGAGGATAGGAGAAGTATCTCAAGATTTTTGCTAAAATCGAAGAACCGAAAATAATGTTTACTTAAAATTTTTTGGTATTATTCAATTTCGTATTTTTTTCGGTTTCCTCAAAACGGCTTGGGGCAAACCAAAATTGAAGTAATTAATTTAAATGAAGAAAATTGGTATGATGATTTCAAATAAAGGAGAAACTAATGTGAAAGTCGTGTGGTGACCACACCAGTTGATTTGATATTCTTGTGAAAATGGCTAATTAAAATTAAGTACCTGAAGCCACCGAGCGATGCACGGTAACCCCTGACCCCCACTCCCGAAACCACACACCTCGCCCCCACCAATGGACCCCCACCCCGCCCCAACCACCCTAACCGCGCCTCCCACCCCCGGATCCTTCACAACTGCACCCCACCTCCTGCACCTCCCATATCCACCCCACCACGCACCCAGTTTTTGCATTTCAAGCTTTCTAATGGTCCACATATATATTATGTGTATATTTGTTTACTCGTTGCCCACATTCGTTCATATTGATAAACATTATAAAAAATAAATAGGAAAACAATATTAAAAAAAAATAATCGTATAGGATCTGAAATAAAAACATAAAATTAAATAAGATTTGTTTCCAAGTTTTATCAAAAAAAGCCACTTCAACAAATTTATTTGTAAACCCACCTGTAATGTTATGATTTTGACACCTGTTAATTAAAACCAAACAAAAAATTCCTAATTTTAATATAATATATTAATATTTGCTATAACCTATTAGTGGGTTTTAAAATTAAAAAACCAATTAAAAATAAAACATAATTGAAAAAAATGTAAACAAACTTTTTTATTGAGATTTTCATCTGTCAATAATTACTTTAATTAAGAAAAGATCAATTAAGATTAAATTTGTCGAGGTCCAGACCTATCCAGATCGCTTTCTCATCCAAAAATCTTGTTAATAGAATTTGTTTCATCAAAATCGGAAAAGCCGTTTTCAAAATAGAACAATGATACAAATATATATATAATTATATAAATAAATATACAAACAATTTTTGCTCGTTTAATAAGAGTAGATTTCCTAGAAGTATATTTGTTTTTTTGTAAACACCCCTGGAAATGGATGAAAATTCTAAGAAAAAAAATACCTTCATTTTTGGAAATTTTTAAATTCTTTTATTTGAAAATTTAAATTTTCTCACCCTATCATTACTGGTCCAAAATTCCAATCAAAATCTGGACTTGTCCTAAGGCCCACTCTATATAAGTATGTGTTTATACCAAATATTAAATGGAAGCAAGGTGATTATTTTATGGTAATATTGAAAATAAATCTCGTCATTTAAAATTCCCTTGAGCAGATTATTTAAATATTATTATTTAAGGCAAATGTGGAAAAATTATTAAATATTAATAGCTTATAAATATTTATATCCTGGCAAATGCAAATGAATCCGATATACATTTGGTTAATGAGTGAATAGCAAAACACCAAATCCAAGTTTAGGCGTTTTAGGCGTTGCTCCCCGAAGGATTTACGCTTTTAAATTGATCACGAACGATAGTAGTCTGTTCCCTCAGGAGAGAAGAACCTCAGGGAGGGATCCTAGTCCATTTGGGAGTGAGAGGTTGGGCCTAAAGTCGTTAATTACCATATTACTAAACAAAGCAATCTGTTAAATTTCTAATTAATAACAATTTTTAATATCCATTCTACATATTTATATCCTCGTATGGATAATAAATAATCAGCGAATAATAATTAAAATCCATTAAGGGATTAACAATGGCGTTTTCGGATTTATTAATTATTAGAGAATCAATTTATAAACAAATTGTCAAGGTAATCAATGCATAGGATCATTTTAAAATAATTACAAAAAAATAATTTTTATAAAAAAAATAAAACCGACTTCGAAAAAGTTAAATGCAACAAATAAAATAATAATTTATAAGAATTTTGCTGGCTTGGTGTGTACTGGATATATTAATTTTTTATTGTTAGGATAAATAAACTGAATTTGCTTCTTTCCAGTAATTTATTTTGTTTTTCAAATGGTTATTCCAAATATTTCGAGAGCGTTCTCAGCATCTCTCTACCTCAGTGGTCGGCACATATGGTGGGGGAGTGGTTTCCACTGAGGAAGAGATGCTGAGAACACTCTCGAAATGATAACCATTTGAGAAACAAAATAAATTACTGGAAGAATGCAGATTCGGATTTATTTATCTAACCACAATAAAATAATAATAACTCAAAATTAAAATAAAACACACTAAAAGGTATAATATAATTATCTTATTTAGTTACAACTAAACGACGAAATATTTTTACATGAAATCACTTTTTGAAGTCGGTGCCGAAACACATACATTTTATCAATGAAACTCGACGGATTTTACTTAGTACGATTGGCGGGTACGCTCGCTAATATAGTTTGTTTGGCACCGACTTCTGCAAGTGATTTCATGTTAATATTTCGTCGTATAGTTGCTGACAAAACCATGATCAATTATTTTGCACATTTAAGTGCTACATTCTACCTTATTTTTGAGTTCTTATTATTTTATTTGCTGCATTTAATTTTTTGAAGTCGGTTTTATTTTTTTTTATAAATTTTTTTCTCTTTTTTAGTGATGTTATTAATAGTGACTTAATATAATACCTTGCATGCAACTCTTAAGAGTAAGCGTCGGGCGAATGAATAAAAAATGATAATAAAATTCAATTAATAAATAAAGAAATTCTCTCGAAACGTTTGCGGGTTTTAAATGAATGTTTTAAGATTTTTTTATAAAAGATTTTATTTATTATAATTTCGATTATTTGCTCATAAGAATTGAAGATTTACGTTATTTCGTCATTGATCCTATCATCAAAAGTTGACCAAATTAATATGGGACCACCCCTAAGGCACCCCCTTTACAATAAAATAAGAATAATCGAAATCGGTCCACGTGTCAAAAAGTTCTCGCTGAACATACATAACATAAATAAATAAATAAACAGTTAGGTATCCTGACTATCTTGGAGCTATACTGATCCAAACGCAGAAAGAATCATTAAAATCGGTTCATAAACAAAGAAGTTATGCCTGAACAAACATAAAAAAAAGTTCCAATACCAATGAAAAAAAAACGGGACCAATCGGATACGAGACTGAGCCCAATGCAAAAAAATCATCAAAATCGGTTCATAATTGGCGAAGAAATCAGGTAACATAGACAGAAAAAAAAATTCAGTCGAATTGAGAACCTCCTCCTTTTTTGAAATCGGTTAAAAACTTCTTTAAAATTGAAACTAACTCATGTGAAAAATTGAAGGAAAAAGTCGACTTATTCAAAACCTCTTGGATTTGTCAACTTTGTTTTCAGCAGTTTGAACTCGGACAGAAAGTGGGAATTTATTAAAACAAAAATTCTTATCAAAATTTTAGGAGTTATTTTTTTAAAATATTTTTCAAATTAATTATTGTTCTGAATAATTCAAAAGAGATATAATGAAAAAAGTCTAGTTAGAAAATGTCTTGGAACATAATATATGTGTGTGCGCACTTGATAAACTTACTTTCTTCTTTATCTATGGCGGATTATTCCCCCCTCATAATGCTTTACAACTGCTATCACACATAAGTATACAAATATGAAAAGATTTCGAAAAATGAAGGAGTCTGACACATTGAAATGGAATCAATGACACACACACACTCGACTCGAGGTCACGTGGTCGCCTAGTTGTATGAGTAGCTGATGTGAGTCCTTGAAGTAGGACCACAAACGATGAGTGAATAATATTATTATAATTAATCAAGAAATATAAGTATTTATCAGCAATGAAGGTGTTGAGCAGCTTTTATTTTTGTCATTAATTTTATTTGTAGTTGAAATTTTATTTAAATCAAAAATAATTAATCATAATTATTTATTGAACATGAATAAATAATACAATAAAACTACGACGATTTTAGGTGTAATTAATTATGTGTGATTTTAATAAAATGTCAACTCTAAATTTAACTAAAAAATTTAACTAAAAAAAAATTCAAAACTCAGCCGACTGTTCCCTAAAGGTACTTATCTTATTATATTAATCGAGCAATTCTTGTATATGTTCATTGAGGTTTCCGCGGATGGGTTCTATGTTATTAGAGATTTTTGGGGTTTCTCCGCGTTGGTTTGAGAGTTTTTCTCGACGTTTCGGCTCTCCTTTTGGAGCCATTTTCAAGAGAAGGAGCGGGTGGTCTACGTGGTCTTAGCCCCGTTGTCCAGGGTTCGTTTTAGGGAGTATCTTCAGAGTGAATTTCTTCATTCGAAAGACTGGGTGGATTGGGAGGTTTAGGAGGTTTTGTGTATTTTGTGGTTGAGGGTGAATCAGTGCCACACCTTAAGTAATCCACCCTCAACCACAAAACACCTCTGTCCGCCTCCGTGGTCTAATGGTCAGAGTAACTGACTGGCAACCCGGAGGTCTCGGGTTCGATTCCCGGCTATACCCAGACATTTTTTCTGTAAGTATAGGGTCTGGTAATAAAAATTAAGTGGGAGATAAATTTAACCGAATTTATCGCGCGGAGAATTTACCACTGCTCCGAAGCCCCTAAAACCTTAGTAAATTGGATATTGAATTGTATCTAAGTTTCTGAGATTGGCTCGTGATCCCGGCTTCTTTTCCTTCTGCTCTGTTCTTTTCACGATGGAGGGGCCAGCCCATACTGGCCTTTAGGGGATCCACCTTCTGGTGTATCTCCTTCTCACATCAATATCATTAAAAAAACACACAAAGTCTCCTAAACCTCCCAATCCACCCAGTCTTTCGAATGAAGAAATTCACTCTGAAGATACTCCCCAAAACGAACCCTGGACAACGAGACTAAGACGTCGAGAAAAACTCTCAAACCCACACGGAGAAACCCAAAAAATATCTAATAACATATATATATATATATAATCGGTTTCTCAAAAACGGCTCTAAGAGTTTGAATGAAATTCACGGGTTAGAAGGTTTGGGTTGACATTTCGATCTGTCACGGTCTCATCTTCGGCTAAGTTGTTTTTGATGGGTTTTTTATTAATTGAAATAATTATTCACATATGGTTGTCTCGATAAAAATGTATAATTACATTTTTATTCAATTTCCTTTTAATAATTAATTGGTTTTTTAATTTTATATTCCACTAATAATTCATTTCAAATATTATTATATATTAGAATTTGCCAATTTTATTAATTGGAGGTATTTTTTATTGACTATTAAATTATTAAAAATAATATTAATATATCACTTTGAACTAAAGCAAAAAGTTACCGCAGCAACTCTCGGTTGCTCCAGGTACCTATATTTAAGTTCATTATTTCTCACTAGGGCGACTCCGAGGGGTGAACTGCGACCTAATATGCTGTACACCTACTTCCACTTGTACTTCCAAATGTATCCAAGTACTTCCAAGTACTTCCAAATATTTCCAAGTACTTTCAAATATTTCCAAGTACTTCCAAAAATATTTCCAAAGAGGTGTACACCTACTTCCAATTGCGGATCACCCCTCGGGCGACTATATCCTGCGACCTTACCGAGTATTTTAAAATGTTTAATTTCATTATAGATATACGTAAATTAAATATCTATTTATTTCTATCTCTTGCTTTAGATGGCCGCCAAACATAGATGACGGCTAGCTTATTTATCTACAGTCAAAAATATCTATGGGGGGTCGGGTTATGCTAGGGGTAGCGTGTCCCCCTGCTAACCAAGTGGACCCAGGTTCGAGCCCGACTCGAGGCATCTGGCTAAAATCTGACTCCGGGGCAGAGACAAATTTAAAAAAAAATAATAAGTAGTATTGTAAATTGGCTTATGGCTAGAAAGGACGAAAAGGAAAAATAAATATCTATCAGCTTAGCAGGGTATTCTAAAAAAGATATGTGGAAATATTATTACTATTAAGACTTATCTGAATATAATAATAATAACAAACGTTTGAATATGTTATCATAAAAACTCTATAATATGCATTAAACTAATGAGCATGTATACGTTAGAATCGAGTCATACCTGCCGGCCGATAAATAAACAGCCTTGCTGTAAATACGTGTAATTATTCAAGGACAAAATAAAATCCAAACAACGAATAAAAGAAAAAAAATTATAATGATTGACTTCTTGTTGTTTTGGTGATAAGTTAATGTGGAGAACTCTTTCGGGATGGATGTTTCGTTAGAACTTTTGTTAAGTGAGAATGGTGTAGGTTCTTGCTGAAACATAAATAAAGAAAATTTTTTTCAAACTTTTTTTAATTTTTTTTTTTTAATTGCAAAAAAAAATTTTCAAAAATTTTTCTTTAACATTCGAAATATGTGTTTTTTTTTTAATTTGTATTTTTATTTATATATAGGTATCTAAATTTTTGAAGATACAAATTCTCTTTTAAATAGGTGTTAGTTTTATTCTTTTTTGACAAAATAAGCTGACATGTTCTGATGTGGCCATCCACTTGAGTTTACCATACAACCTGCCCCCTCACTTACATTAATATTTAATAAAATTGTTTATAATCATGTAGAGGGAGGGGGTTAGATTTGCACGTGCCCAGACTTCTGGGCGCCCACTGATTTATGTAGAGATAATTTGGTTGAGTTTGGTAAATGGCCAAGATTTGCATGTTTTTGACCCCCACCACTCTCCCCCATTTCGAGAGGTTAGTTTTTTTCATTTTTAGACTTCTGGGGGTCCACTGATTATGTATACAAAATTTGGTTGAGTTTGGTAAATGGCCAAGATTTTCATTTTTTGACCCCCCCCCCATTTTGGGCGGTTAGATTTTGCATTTTTAGACTTCTGGGGGGTCCACTGATTATGTATACAAAATTTGGTTGAGGTTGCACAAACGACCTAGATTTTTAATTTTTAGCCCCCTCCACCCCCCTTAATTTTGGGTCGATATGCACCAAAATCTAATCAGCTCTTAATCTCAATGGACCAAAACTATGTGTAGAAATTTGGTTTTGATATTCAAACTAGTTTTTGAGCTAGCTCGTCCACAAAAATTTGGTAACCCACAAACTAACTAACAACCAGACAACCAACCAGACAGACATTTTGACAAAACAATTATTATCTCGAAAAATATAATTTTTTTATGTTTCACTTATTAGAGATTTTTTGTAGATTGAAATGCCAAGGTTTCGCTCAATTTTTTTAATCAAAATAGTTTCACCCGTTTTTGAGATATTTCGAAAAAAAGAAGGAAAAAAAGACTTTTTTCATGCACATTACAATACTTGACCATACCCTGTATGGTAAAGTAAAAACAGATTTTTATCTTTTATATTTTTCTTTATTCTATAGTCACCCAGGAACGTTTCGACATTTACCAATATGTCATCTTCAGCCTAAAAACATTTCAATACAAATTCAATCATTACAAATTATACGATTACAACTCTCATCACAAAACAACACACTCTCAAAAATTACATCAAAATGACATACCTTGGGACAATTATTAGTGGGATATAAAATTAAAAAACCAATTAATTATTAAAAAGAAATTTAATATAAATGTAATTATACATTTTTATTGAGACAACTACTTGTGAATAATTTTTGTGAATAATATTTGAATTAACAAAAAACCCATCAAAAACAACTTAACCGAAGATGAGACCGTGACAGATCGAATTGTCCCCTAACCCGTTAATTTAATCCAAATCTTTAGAGCCGTTTTCGAGAAACCGATTCTATATATATACGTTTTACTTAAAAAATTACTAGTTATCTATAATAAATGAACTTTAAAGCCTGAAATTCACTATGCAAGTATCATACAAGTTTCCACTCAAATTGACAAGCATCCAAATAGAAAATGTAGCGGCCGCTCTCGCTCATAGCGACGAGCCTTGAGACTCGGCCGCTAGATGACTCAGTCGGATCGTTGAGTCGCTTTTGCATGAGTGAAATATATTCACCCATGCTATAATTAAAGCGACTCGATTCGACTGGAGTAGCGAATGGGATTCGAACATTCGAATCTGGGGGGGGGGGAGCACCGCCATCCAGCAGCTCCCCTGCACACACCCTATATGAACACGCAACCTACAACCTGCACACGCAAGATTGTTAGGACCCCATCGACTTGATGGGGGGCGCGGCACATAGCGCCACAAAGCACTCGGCACAAGAGAGCCCTAACAGAAAATATCAAAACTCACAACAAAACTGAGAACGTAAGGCAAACCGTGACTCTCTATTTGTTTGAAGCGAAAATGGTATGCTGTAATTCAGGTTTGACAAAAAAAATATCATTTTGATACTCTTTTGTTATTGTGCAAGTCGTTTAAGACATGTATCCCATTCAGGTGACACATTAAAACGAATTTTCACACTCCAATTACATATCTACTACGGGATTCTAAATGAATAGAATCAACATAATAATCATTATTTATCTAGGTGGATTCAGCCTCAACTTTTCTTTTGATGAAAAACTCAAACACTATGACATAAAATATACAAGTTTGTTTATTTATTAAAATTCTTCCAGAACTTAAGTGACTTGATTTAAATTTTTCGTTAAATTGAAGGGTTGGTTTTGTCACAAATATAATAAAACAATAATTTCAATAACTATTTGAATTATTTAATTGATAACTAAAATAATAAATAATTCAAATATTTATTGAAATTATTGTTTTATTATATTTGTGACAAAACCAACCCTTCAATTTTACGAAAAGTTTGTTTATATGTTGTTTTATTTAGTGAAGTTACTCGAGGAGGTATGATCGATTTCATGTTATCAAAAATATCTTAACTAAAACCAGTGCTAGTGGTGATTGACATCACTATTTTTTGACCCTAATGGGAATGCCATTGGTTGCCAATGGTTCCCAAACTTGGGTCCGCGTACCAGTACCAGTACACGAATGATTTTACAATTTGAAACAAAAATCTATTAAAAATCTGAGTTATGAAAAAAGAAAAGAAATGACTATAATAACTAATAATCCATACATGATAATATTTTATTTTGGAATTTCTTATCCATTGTTTGTTTGGTAATACTTTGTTGGGATTTATCTAATTTCAAAAGATGACATCTACATCAGAATAGGGATTCCAATGTAAATTTGAAGCGATTAATATAAATTAATCGAATGGTTTATACATTTGATTCAATCGCGAATCAAATGTAGGGAATTTTTGTAAAATATTGAGTGAAAATAATATTTGAACTTATATATTTCTAACTTGAAATAATGATCTTAAATAAATTTTTTATAATTTTTCTAATTAATATAACAAAAGAATTTTTAAAAGAGAAAAAATTCCATCAATCTTTTTCGGACAATTTCTAAGATTTTAGTAGAAATATTATTAAATTGCGATATCAGAGGGAGAACTAACACGCTATCCGGGCAGTTAGCTCACACCCTCGAGACAAAAACCTCTCTCTGAATCGCAATATATGATATAAGCACAGAAATTTTTCACTCCATTCTTCAAGAACGGAAATTAAAAAATTTAGCTTAAAATGAAAAAAAAAAGTTTTTAATTAAGTCCTCTTATTTAAATGTATAATTAAAGTTTTGAGCATCTTTTTTTTTGAAAATAGTTGGTAATTTTTTCAACAAATCGTTCTAGAAGAATGGAGTGAAAAATTTCTGTGCTTAAACCTATATCATATATTGCGATTCAGAGAGAGGTTTTTGTCTCGAGGGTGTGAGCTGACTGCCGATAGCGTTAGTTCTCAGGTTCGACTCCTGGGGGGATGAATCCCTCTGATATCGCAATTTAATAATATTTCTACTAAAATCTTCGAAATTGTCCGAGGAAGTTCTTTCTCTCTTTTAAAATTAAATTGGTTAATCTGAACCCGAGCTGATTTTTTGAAAAAATTACCAACTATTTTCAAAAAAGATGCTCAAAACTTTAATTATACCATAACAAAAGAATAATTGATATATCAATGAGAATTGTTTTCGACCGCGCTTATTTGAAAAAGATATTTATCGCGAGACTACTGCGGATTACGCTATTGGAGTCTGCGGAGTCTTAAGTCTGGACCAAGAGAGAAAAAGATGTGATCCACTTAGCTACAATCTAACGTCATTTCGCATATATATTAAATAATATATAACATCTGAGATTTCAAATTCACTTGGTGATCCATCCGAATGTCTAGCGGGCTATACGCGAAATGACGTTGGATTGTAGCTAAGTGGATCACATCTTTTTCTCTCTTGGTCCAGACTTAATACTCCGCGAGACTCCAACTAGCATGTCAATCGAAGCAATCTCTCGGTAAATATCTTTTTCAAATAAGCGACATCGATACAATTCTCATTGATATTTCAATTATTCTTTGTTTATATTAAGTAGAAAAATTATAAAAAATTTATCGATAAATTTTGTTTATCAAATTCGAATTATTGAAAAACAAAATTAGATATGAATTCAGCATTAAAAATTGACACTTGCTCATGTTTTTATTCCCCATGTCAAAATTTTTGGTCTACCGGTACATCATCAAATTGTTTACAACGTACAGGTCGGTACTATAAAAAGATTGGGGACCCCTGCCATATACCCTTTTAAAAGTTCGCAAATCCCACTATCTTTCTTTAGTCCTGACCAATCTATTCTACTGTGACTGGAATTGGGGAAGGCTTTCCCTTGTGGACTGGGGCTAGATTTAGTCACTACCATGCGCGGATCCAGGGGGGGGGGGTGATGGGGGCGGCCCCCCCCCCCCAAAGCATTGGAGATCAACATTTTTTATATGTTTATTTAATTATTTTTTTTTATAACACTAAATTTTAAAATTGAAGAAAATAAAGTTCTATGTAGGAGGGGGGCGCTCTCTGACCCCCCCCCCCTTGCTTGGATAATTCGACCGCGACACACTTCCGAGATCAAAGTAGATCTTATATACCGGCGACCGCCCCCCCCCCCCCAAATCAGAGGTCTGGATCCGCGCCTGGTCACTGCTGGTTGTCGTAGGAGGCGACTAAAAGGGGCTGTGTTTGTATCTGTATGTTTACTTCTCAATTCATAAAATTTATAAACATGTTACGAAATCTGAAGAAAATATACCCAGATACAAAATAGGGAAACGACCCTGCTACGAAAATTCCACCTGTAAATTGGTTCATGGGATGTGCTATCCCTTTATAGAGACAAAGGCTTAAAAATTTCCTAGATCAGTTTACAATGAATCACTGTTTACAAAAAGAATTGTTGAGTCGATTCCAATGGGGAAAAAAATTTGAAGAGGAAGGTCATGCATCCATGCATATCTGAGATAGGATGCTGAGGGAGATCTTTGAGCGATTGTAAGAGAAATAAATTAAAATCTGAATGTTATTAGTATTAATTTTTATTTTATCGAACTTAGTTCACTTTTGTAATTAATTTTTAAATAATTGGACCGTGTAAGTTTGAATAATTTTCATGACGTAGCTGCAAATTCTGCAGTTCTATAAATCATTTCATTAATTAGTAGAGATTGTGGTGTTGATGCAAGGTGTAACATCTTTAATAAAGATAAGAGTAAATAAATCTTATATTTAATATTCATTTACTACGAGTTAAGGATTCTTGGTCACTTGTTTCACATTAAAAATTAAAAAAAATTAAAAGATTTTTTTAAAGATATATATTTCTTATTTTCTGTACTTCCTGAAGATGGGTTGATAGCCCGAAATATATATTATTGAAAAAGATTTTACATCTTTTAATTTTTTATGGTAATTTTAATGTGAAACAAGTGACCAAGAATCCTTACTCATAGTAAATGAATATTAAATATAATATTTATTTACTCTTATCCTTAATCATTTCATTATTATTTTTTCATTGAATTGATTGTAGACTTAAAAGTTAAAGTACCTGGAACACCGAGCGATGCTCGGTAATTTTTTGCTTCAGTTAAAAGCTATATATTAATATTATTTTTAATTCTAAATTAATGTTAAAAAGTCGATTTTTATTCGCAGCCAAAATAATCTAAAATTTAAGTAATTTATATTTTTTGCCTACGTTTACACCCACTATAGTTTCTTTCAAGACCTGCATCCACAGATACCTTCTACCTCTACCAATCCCTAAATCTCTTCTTTTCTTCACGATAAAAGGGTCCACCGCTGACTACAGAGGTTGTACCTTCTTGGTGCAACTTCTTCTTGTATCAATATCATTATAAAAAATCAAGACATATGACTGGGCACAAAATTTTGAATTTAATTGCAATTAAAAATAATAGTATATATATATGGAGGTTCTTCCCTTGACCCTTTTATGGTAAATCCTGAAGAAGGATGCAAGATCCTTAGAATTTTCGGATTTTTTATTTTATAGAAAAATACCCTTAATTAATTAAATTCCTTAATTTTAACATATAATTATATTTGTAATGATCTATTTGCGGGATTTAAAATTAAAAAAAAACGAATTAATTTAAAAAAAAGGAGTAGGTTCTCTATTCGACTGAATTTTGTTTTTTGTGCCTATGTTAACTCATATCTCCGCCAATTGTGAACCGATTTTGAAATGGTTTTTTTCATTGGGTTCAGTCTAGCTTCCGATTGGTCCCATTTTTTTTTCATAGGTATTAGACCTTTTTTGTTAGGTTTGTTCAGGCCTAACTACTTTGTTTATGAACCGATTTCGATGATTCTTTTTTTATTGGAAAGAGGGTATCTTATGAATGGTGTCATATTAATTTGGTCAAGTTCTGTTCGGGTGGAGATCTTTCTTAACTCTCGGCGTCGTTTTTGAACTTAGCAAACCATTTTTGTGCTGCGCGCTCACCTATGACACCTTCTCCATACACGTTGCATATGTCACGAGAGGCTTCAGCTGCTTTTTGACCGCGATGAAAAGCGAAGAAAAGTATGTGTCGAAAATGCTGATTTTTGCCACCTGGGTATTCCATTTCTAAGCGTGGAAAATAGGAAAAACTAAAAAACTCTAAAAAACAAATAACACAGTCCTGTAGAGTAGAAAAGGCACTGTCTAATGAATACAAACCCTTTGCTCAACAACAAACAAATCCTTTAAATAATCCTCTTTAAAAAAAGCCCGTACGAACTTATTCTCGAGCTATTATTAGCTATTAACTATTTAACTATTTACTATTAGCTATTAACTTATTTAACTATTTAACTATTAGCTATTAACTTATTCGCGAGCTAACCAGGGGACCCGGGTTCGAATCCGACTCGAGGCATCCAGCTAAAATCTGACCCCCGGGGGTAGAGACAAATTTTAAAAAATATATAACTAGTATCGTAATTAGGCTTATGGCTAGAAAGGCCGAAAAGCCAAAAAAAAAAAAAACTTATTCTCCAACCTAATATATAGTTAATTAAATTAATCTTAAGAAATTCAAAGAGAAATTCAAAGATGTTTTTATAAAGCGAAATTTAGAGTAGAAACAAATTTACTTCTAATTTGTTAAAAATTCCGTTGAGTGGATTTGCTCGCGAGTTTACTCCGCGGAATTCTAAATTAACTAATATATAGTTCCTATATAGTTTCTAAAAATGTATATAGGGACTATATAGTTAGAAACATTGTGCTACTAGGGTAGTTAAGTTACATTCGTTAAGAATAATTGTGTTGAGAAAATAGTATTTTCAATTAAAATGCATTCTTTTTATTTTGAATGACAATCTAAATTTTTATTTTTGTTAAGAGAGAATGAATGTGGTAGGTTCTTGCTGAAACATATTTTTAATAAAGCAAAAAAAGATTAAAAAAAAATATAAAATTATAGGTAGGTTTCCCAAAAAGAAAAAGAAAAGATGCTTTTCAAATTGGTTCCCCGGAAATTCAAAAAGAACTAAAGAGGAAACTTTCGGCAAAGCTGTTACCTAACTTGAATTTATAATTTATCACTCTGACTAATTATTGTTGAAATATAGGCGTTTTACATTCGTGTGTAACACTTTTGATAAAATTATCGTACTATTTCCCTGTTGGCTAAATGGATTAGATTATCCGGGGGCCATATTAAAAGCAAAAAACATATTAAATTAATGATAAGCACAGATGTTAAAAAAAATTGTTATAGACTTTTTGCACACGCCATAAATCATCTTTCCAAACAATTTATCCATATTTAATTTATATCTACTTAGTCTTTTTGTTATACAGAGTGTCCCCTATTACAACGATAAACCGTGAACAGGGGATAGGCCAGTTTATGACGGTCCAGAACATACATTTTTTAAAATAAAAGTCCCATAGTTTTCGAGTTATGAACATTTTATTGAAAATAGTGAAAATCGCTTAGCAAACAGGAAGTTGCTATTGAAGACATATGTATGGAGCATAGCCATGTACGGGTGTGAAACCTGGACAATTGGAAAAGCGGAGAGAAAGAGATTGGAGGCTTTCGAAATGTGGTGCTACAGAAGAATGATGAATATCAAATGGATGGATAAAATCACAAATGAAGAAGTTCTTGGAAAAATCGGAGAAAGAAGAACCTTGTGGAAGAGTCTGAAGAAGAGAAGAGGTCAGATGATGGGGCACACACTGAGACATGGGGGACTGCTTAGGGATATCTTGGAGGGGGAGGTGGGAAAGAAAAGGGGAAGGGGGAAGACCCAGATTAGAATATTTCAACCAAATAATTGGGGATATGGGATGCAGACATTTAGAGAGGTTAAACAGCTGGCGGAGGACAGAGTCGAGTGGAGACGGATTGTTGCATCAAACCAGTCTTAGGACTGTATACTCAATGATGATGATGAAAATCGCTACCCTTCCCTAAATATCGAGATTCTGTGGTCACAAATTTGCATATTTTATTATTCTAATTTTTGTTACGCAATACTGAATAATCCTGTTATTGATCAGAATTCGAAATGAAACAATAAGTACTATACTTTTGGAGAAAAATAATATTTTTGCGGGACTTATGTTTTAAAAAATTTTCATCAGCTAACATTGAATCATCTTTAATGTAAAAAAAGTCTAGTAAACAAGCATGGCAAGTTATTTAAAAAATTGGCCCATTTCGTCAAGAATTCAAAATGGTACAGTGTACTTACTTCTTTAGAAAAAAATATTGATATTATTTTGGCAAAATTAGCTAATTTAAAATAATTTTTTGATAGGGTTTTTTTTATTTAATATGTTAATCAATTATGTCGCATCTTAATTGAACTAATCTTTGGCTATTATAGACATTATACAAAAATATTATTTTTCTCCAAAAGTATAGTACTTATTGTTTCATTTCGAATTCTGATCAACAACAGGATTATTCAGGATTGCGTAACAAAAATTAGAAAATAAAAATGGTGACCACAGCATCTCGATATTTAATGCAGGGTAGCAATTTTCACTATTTTCAAAAAAATGCCTATAACTCGAAAACTATGAGACTTTGTTCATGACGGTCATAAACTGGCCTGTTGTTCACGGTTTAACGTTGTGATACGGGACACCCTGTATTTATTTCAAATCTAATATAATACCATGCTATTTATTAAACTCATGGTATGTGGTCATTTCAAAATAAACTATCTATATTAATTAGTTGAATAAAAGATTTCACTGTCGATGGTAACAGAATTGTTTTTATTTTAGGTTAAAATAAGCTGACGTGTTCTGATGTGGCCATCCACTTGACTTTACCATACAACCTGAGGTCCAATGATTATGTATACAAAATTTGGTTGAGTTTGGTACAAGAGTCTATATTTTTATTTTTTGATCCTACACCCCCCCCCCCCCAATTGTTTTTATTTAATATATTTACTAAGGAAGAATTTAGAATAATGAAATTTGGCAGATAACTATTGCTAATAAAATTGCAGTTTTTGACGATTTTTTTAACTCTTAAATGTTATTACAAGGGGATGAAAAAATCAACCCTTATAATAGTTTGCATCAAAACTTTTTGAATGTGTCTATTTTCCTATTTAAAAACTTAATTTTAAAAGACGGATTCAATCTGCAACTTTTTATCATAAAATTGTTTCACATTTAAATTCACAAAGTGGTTATTATTTTTAAAAAAAATCTATTATAGGGGTTGATTTTTCATCCCCTTTTGATAACATTTTAGGGTTACAAAAATCACCAAGAACTGGCATTTTATTAGCCAAATTTCATCCTTCTAAATTCTTCCATGGTGGCTATATATTAAATAAAAACAATTTCTCCCCTAACTTTAGAGGGCTGTAATTTAGAGGAGAAGAAGTTTTTGAACAATACATTATTTGAAAGACCCCTCCACCTTAATTTTTGTTGAAAAATTACCCTTTAAAATATTTTGCATCAATTTAGAAACACCCTGTATATATGTCGATATATGGTATATTATTCATAAAGATAACGAATCGTTTATGAAGTTAGAGCCTTGCTATGACGACAGAACGAATATTCAATATCTAATCGGTAGGTATAATTGCCCCCATGAGAAATAACAGATAAAATATTTATAATTTAAAAGTCTGTCACTGAAGGTCAAACCTTCGAAACTATAGTCTCAAATAAATAAATTATATATACCTTAATACATATTTGATATAAATTATCTACTCTTATTAAACGAGCAAAAATTGTTTGTATATTTATTTATATATATATTTATATAAAATATTATTATTTATATAATATATAATATTTATATAAATAGAACCAAAATACAAATATATATATATATATTTTTTGTATTTTGGTTCTATTTTGAAAACGACTCTACGATTTTGATGAAACAAATTCTATTAACAAGTTTTGAGGATGAGAAAGTGATCTGGCCAAGTCTGGACCTCGGCAAATTTCATCTTAATTGATCTTTTCTTAATTAAAGTAATTATTGATAGATGAAAATCTCAATAAAAAAGTTTGTTTACATTTTTTTCAATTATCTTTTATTTTTAACCGACTTCAAAAAAGGAGGAGGTTCTCTATTCGACTGAATTTTTTTTTTTTTTTGTGCCTATGTTACCTCATATCTCCGCAAATTGTCAACCGATTTTGAAAAAAATTTTTTTGCATTGGGTCCAGTCTAGCTTCCGATTGGTCCCATTTTTTTTTCGTTTTTTTTTTCATAGGTATTAGACCTTTTTTATTAGGTTTGTTTATGAACCGATTTCGATGGTTCTTTTTTTATTGGAAAGGGGGTATCTTAGGGATGGTGCAATATTAATTTGGTCAAGTTCTGATGATATGATCACTATTAATAACATCACTAAAAAGAGAAAAATAAAAATTTTTACGAAAAAAATAAAAACCGACTTCAAAAATTAAATGCAACAAATAAAATACACTAAAAGGTATAAAATAATTATTATCTTATTTAGTTACAACTAAACGACAGAATATTAACATGAAATTACTTTTTGAAGTTGGTGCCAAACATATACCTTTTATGAATCGCACTCGACGGATCTTACTTAGTAAGTTTGGCGGGTACACTCGCTTATAGGCATAGTTTGTTTGGTACCGACTTCAAAAAGTAATTTTCATGTTAATATTTCGTCGTTTAGTTGTAACTAAATAAGATAATAATTATTTTATACCTTTTAGTGTATTTTATTTGTTGCATTTAATTTTTGAAGTCGGTTTTTATTTTTTTCTTAAAATTTTGTATTAATTTTAAAACCCACTAATAGGTTATAGCAAATATTAATATATATTATATTAAAATTAGGAATTTTTTGTTTGTTTTTAATTAACAGGTGTCTAATGGGGGGTCGGGTAGGCTAGGCGGTAGCATGACAGCGAGCTAACCAGGGGACCCGGGTTCGAATCCGACTCGAGGCATCCAGCTAAAATCTGACCCCGGGAGTAGAGACAAATTTGAAAAATAAATATATAGTATCGTAAAGTGGCTTATGGCTAAAAAGGCCGAAAAGCCCAAAAAAAAAAAAAAAAATAAATAAAAACAGGTGTCTAAATCATAACATTACAGGTGTGTTTACAAATAAAGTGGTTGAAGTGGCTTTATTTTATATAACTTGGAAACAAATCTTATTTAATTTTATGTTTTTATTTCATATCCTATACGATTATTTTTTTATTATTATTTTACTATTTATTTTTTTATAATGTTTATCAATATGAAAGAATGTGAGCAAATTGGTGTACGAGTAAACAAATATACACATAATATATATGTGGACCATTAGAAAGCTAGAAATGCAAAAACTGGGTCCGGGAGGTGGGGTGCAGTTGTGGAGGATCCGGGGGTGGGAGGCGTGGTTGGGGTGGGGTGGGCGTAGTGGGGGTGCATTTTTGTGGTCGAGGTGTGTGGTTTCGGGAGGGTCGGTGGGTCAGGGGTTACCGTGCATCGCTCGGTCGCTCCAGGTACTATATCTTATATATAAAAATTAATGTGTGTATGTTTATTTTTATCAAGCAGAGGACAACCTCATTGATTTCTCTTTATGAATCAACAACTCTGCTACGCTCTGCAAAACAAAATCTTTTCAATTATACGAGTATACCTATTTTATTCTTAGGGAATGTTTTAACGCCCTCGACATGGCCCCTTGGTGGCAACTGACCCTACAGATTTTGCATCTCTCCGATCGATCATATTTTGCTCTTAAACAGAATAAAATAAATAACGACCTTGACTTATTAAATAACATCTATTCTCGTTTTAACAAGTAAGTTAGTTTTTTCTTCAATCGATGATTCTATGGGTGTTAAATCGACTATTACAGCCATCTTAATTTCATCCCAACCTCTAAAATATTGGATAATCTTACAAATTAATCTTGAATTCCCTTCCTAATGTTAACATTAATGCAAATATTTATATACTTAACACTAAGGGCCAGTTTCAAAAAACTAAGATGACCCTATGGTAGGGAAGACCCTGGGGTTAGCTCTCGAAATATGTTTCATAAAAAAACATAGGGTGATCGCAGATTTAACTCCTCTATCTTTAACTCTCCGAACTTGATGGGTTAACCTTTATCCTGGGGATAACCCTGTGTTTATTTACATTAGAAAAACATTTTATAGGTTAGAGATTCAAATCAAAAGAATTCAAAACAAATCCTTATATTATTTATTTTTATAATATTATTATTATCTATATATATAAAATCCTTAGTGTGTATGTACGCGATCGACCCACGCCTAAACCACTGAACGTATCGAAACCATATTCACACCATATGTTTGCTTAGTGCTGGGGATGGTTTATCTAAATTTTTGAGCCAAATCGGTTTGATTTTATTTTTATTTTTATATTTAATTGATTGACAGATAAGATCTATAGAAATAGAGCCTCTAAAAGGGCCAAGCAAACAATACATTATCCCTACCCTGAAAGGTCAGGTCTTAAACAATGAAACCCCTCTTAACAAAAGAAAGGGGTATACAGGTAGATCAGATCAAAATTTCAGAAACTTTTTTTTAAGATAATAAAATCTATTTTGAATACAGACATAATTTGTAAATTTAATTTTATATATATATAATCCTTAGTATGTATGTGCGTGATCGACCCATGCCTAAACCACTGAACGTATCGAAACCATATTCACACCATATGTTTGTTTAGTGCTCCAGATGGTTTATCTAAATTTTGGGCCAAATCGGTTTGATTTGATTTCACACGATTTTACATAATTAAATTAATTATTCTCAGGTAGAATGCCAATTGGGGTTTTAAAAAAGGTTTATCTTTTCTTTTGTACCCAGGCAGACAATGGGTGTGAGTTAATTCATTGTTCTCAAAGGCCTTGAAGAAGTATTATGATTATATTATAGATATATTTTGTTTTCCCTAAACTTTAGAATTAAACTGTTTCACAGAAATACACCATTCTCTCTTAAGTAAAAGAAAAATTTATATTATTAAATGTGATTATTTTATTGTTATTAGTTGGCTAACCTGAGCCTGTCGGAAAGAAACATTCCAAATCTTAATCAATGTTTCTTATTATAAATACATTTCCCAGTATCTCAGTGCATTACATACAACGAATCATGGTGCATGCCTAGCATTACGATTGTTAGAAGAAGATTCGCATTGGGATACAACTCTTGCCCATGCTGCTCTCGGTTCATCGCCACATCAAATACGATGTTTGTTTGCCATTTTATTGACAACGTGTTTTCCAACTAACCCGCCTAAATTATGGGGAAAATATAAGGCTTCAATGAGTGAAGATGTATTACATGCTCTACGTAGAATTCGAGGAGATCCAGATATAAATTTCTCGCCAGAAATATATAATGAATCTTTGATTAAGTTGGAAGATTTATGCATGATCATTTCGAATCAACCACTAATTAAATTAGGGATGCCATCAGTTAATCGGCCAGTAAGTGATTTATTTAATCGCGATATGCAACGTGAACAATCGTACAATGTTGATGGTTTAAATGCATATGTTCAAGCAAATGAACCAAAATTGTTACCAGAACAAAAATTATGCATGCAGTCGCTGCTCAAGAAGATGGTTTCTTTTTTTGGATGCACCAGGTGGAACAGGGAAACATTTTTAATTTCGCTCATATTGGCACAAATGACATCATCTGGAATTGCTGCCACTTTATTAGACGGAGGAAAAACAGCACATTCAACACTAAAATTATTATTGAACATTCAAACAAATGAAAATGCTGTATGTAACATTAAAAAGAATTTTTGGAACTGTACATAAATCAAAATTCATTCATGTATAAGAAAATATTAGAAAGAGTAAATCTATGCTTCGTCGTTGAATTATTTAACCTATAATCTTCAAACTAACGTAAGAGAAAAAAAAGAGAGAATGAAATGAAAAGAGAGAGGAATACTAGAAGTTTCACTTCCGTCGTGCGTAAGCTTGACACACTCAGAATTTTTATTTTGCTTTCGCAATGTGTTAGATTATTTCTTGAAGCTGATTTTTAATTAATAAAATACGAGTATATTTAATTAAAATACAGTTGAACAAAATTATATTGCAAACAAACTTTTGGCCGTCTCGAGACGCTGCCCGCCAGAGTCACCCGCCCGGAGGGCCAAGGTGCAGATGGCGTGCCGGAGGCACGCCTGACGCAACTTGTTATTATATAATATTAAATATAGCCAAATATACCTAAATACATGTATATAGAATTTTAATTTATGTTAACACGGAATTAGAATAAAACAAAAGAATTCATTAGATAGGTATATTTTTTAAAAGTAAATATCTAATAAATTAAATTAAAAAAATTTCTAACTAAAATCGAAGAAAGCAGATATTTCTAATAAAATGGTTAAATTTTTATATTTATTTCGTAGAATAAAATTAGATCGGAAACGATTGGAGTCAGCATTAAATTCTGATGCCAAATCATTCCATATTTTTTTATTCTTTAAATTAGCATCGGAATCTGAACGCTTAGATTCTAACACATCTTTATATTTATTAACGAGAAAAACAAGACGTTTCTCCTCTTCTATTGTGAAATTGGGAGTTCTAAATTGGGAGTTCTTTTACTCTTAATTGAAGATTGGTCCATATTCTATCTAAAATTTAATATTCACTTATTCAATACA
The DNA here is from genome assembly GCA_024734495.1 of Forficula auricularia. NCBI lineage: Eukaryota > Metazoa > Arthropoda > Insecta > Dermaptera > Forficulidae > Forficula > Forficula auricularia. The sequence goes on along the minus strand of JALMQS010000025.1, from coordinate 7,317,022 downwards.
TTTCAAATTTTTAAAATTACATGATTTGTCTCAGTTTTGTTGTATCTATATATTTACTTTTTTACCACTTTATTTTTATATGTTTTTTTTTTTTTTTTTGGCTTTTCGGCCTTTCTAGCCATAAGCCATTTACGATATTAATTATTTTATTTAAATTTGTCTCTACCTCGGGGGTCAGATTTTAGCCGGATGCCTCGAGTCGGATTCGAACTCGGGTCCTCTTGGTTAGCTGGCTGACATGCTACCGCCTAGCCTACCCTACCCCCCTTTTTATATGATTAAATAGAAAAAAAAATTTTGATTGTTTTTAAATAATAAAAGAATACAAGACATTCATTCATTTGAATGAAATGAATACAAAACAAAAAAAAATCTAAACTTAATTGTTTTTTTTTCTAAAAATCACTAAAATGTAGGGAATTTGACCGATGCCAACCTATTTTCCAAACCCTTGACTCAGGGTGAGCTAACTATAACTCTATTTTGTTTTATGAAATTCATATTGTTTGAAACTCCAGGGTAACTCTCAACCTAGAGTTGAGTAAGCCGAGGGATTAGTTTTTTTTTTATGAAACTGGTCCTAAGTATTATTATTTAATATAATCCAGTGTCCCAATTACAAATGAAATTTTTAATTACGTACTATTTCAAAACTTGGATACCTAAAACTGCTTCATTTTACAAATGCCGAAAAATTATATGTGCCGATTTATGTGATTGCAGAACGCGTACGAATTGAACAGTTTTATTAAGAGATTTAGATTAAACCGAATATTAGAAATGTGTTTTCATAATAAATTTGTACAGTACATGCAGTGTAGAGCAGCATAATTAATTTTTTGACTGTATGCATATAATTTTAGTTTTAAAATATTATTAAAAATAAATAGTTTGATTAAAAACATTGAAAATCAAACAAGTTATAACCGAAATATCAATCAATGAAGTGACGTCAGAGATCAGCTTGGATTTTTTTCTCTCATTTGTACATGAACAAAAAAAGCCCCCCAAGTTCAAATCGGATCATTTACAAGTTCTAAAACACTCAAGGTTCAAACCGTTCCTTGTTTTTGTCGTTTATAAAGAGTGAATGAGTGAATTTCTGTTGTTTTTTCATAAGTTCACTAAAGTCTATTAAACGCTTACAGAAACAAAAATCACCTAAAAATGTCTGCTTTTGGACACTCTCAGAACGTCATTTTAAACCGAAATTTATTTAAAAAATTCTTATTAAGGAGATCTTTACAGAAATACATCATCTCTCATTTTTTATTTATTTTTGACTTTACACGAAATACGACCTACTGCAAAGTAATATTTCGATTAAAATTATATCACACTTTTTGATAAAAATAAATAAATAAATAAATATAACTTATAAATTTCAATTTATATCTTATTTTGTTTAATAGATACAATGCTCTGATTGACACACATATATAGGTATTATGTATCCAAAACAATACAGTCCCGTTTTACTTTCGAAAGGAACCCATAAAAAGAGGATTGAAAATGATTTTTCACAATATTTGAATAGATGTTTAATTAATTAAAAAAAGTACACTGAGAAACAAAACTTCGTTTTAAACCATTTTTTTGTTCTATAAAAAAAGTCTTCTTTATAAATGAGAGAATGAGTTCATGCTGACCTATGACGTCAGATCATTGATTCTAGCTATAACTTATTATTCAAAATATAATAATGCTATTTACTATTTTAAAATAAACTTTCAATTAATATTAAAGTTAATTTTTTATGCCCAAAATAAATACCGTATTTTACGGACCATTCTTTTCTTCGAAAAATTGCCTCCAAAATTCAGGTGCGTCTTTTACTCTAAATTACTAATACATATATTATAAAAATGTCCAGATGACGATTTTCAGGGATTTTAAAGGTCAGTTCGGTTTTATAAACTAAGAATTTTCTTAGTTAAGCTTCGCAATCTAATAATAAAAATGGTAAAAATGTTATTTTTTTTAAAATTGCTTAAATATTAAGGTGTGTCTTATAGTCCGTCAAATATGGTATATGTTTGCTGTAGTTTTGAAAGTTTTGAAATACCCAATTTAAAAATTCGAGTTTTAGCACAACCTATAAACACTGCCCCGTAAAAAAAGTGGCTCACTTGAAAAATTTCAATTTTTCTCTTTCGTATCCTTATTTTTTACTTTAAAAATTATTTCTATTCAAATTTATCTAAATAACTACTGATAATGTGTAATAGTTAAAAAAAAAAAAAAAAAAAACAATTTAAAGCATTGAAATTTTATCAATTCAAAATTTATCAATTAAAAAAAAAAATTAAAAATATAAATCTTTATTTTCGTCAAAAATGTATTTTTCTTTTTAATAAATTTGTTTTTTAGATTTAAGAGTAGTTGTTCCGCCAAATGCGTTTTCGTAGGATTTTTCTGAAATTTAGATATATTATTATTGAAATACTTGTGCATCGATTGGTGGCAAAACGAAATTGATGAACAATACACTTCCGGAGATATTTAATTTCAAAAATCGATATTTTCGGGCTCTTTAGCATTGCACTATACGGGATATCGGAAAGTTTACATACATATTTAATTATAATTAAGAAACCCTTCGTACAATTTTTATAAAAAACTAAACCAACATTAAACAATAACCAATACATATTTTAAGACAAGTTTGATTCATAGTTACAACACAGTTTCTGAGATAATAAGGAATAAATAATGAAAAATGTATATAAAAAATTCTCACTAAAAACATTTTGGCAACAGCGCATTTATTAAACCAGCGAAAGAGGGAGTAAAAAGTAGAAAGCGTGCGCTAGATTTTTTCAAAATTATAATTTTCATAAGATGTAACGTAGGCGTTGATTACATTTGTTAAAAAATAACAAAACGATATTTATAGAAATTTTTGAAAATATTATTATTTTTATTATTATTAGTTCACTCTTTAAAGTATATAAGTTTAATTTTTTTCTGGATAAGGGTATGGCTAATCATTTTTTACTTTACCATACAGGGTGTATGGTCAAGTATTGTGATCGTGAATGAAATAAGCGTTTTTTCTTCTTTTTTTCGAAATAATAATTGTTTTCTCAAAATGTCTGCTAGTCTGTTAGTTAGTCTGTGCGTTACCAAATTTTGTGGACGAGCTAGCTCAAAAACTAGTGTGAATATCGAAACCAAATTTCACACGTAGTTTTGGTCCATTGACATTAAGAGCTGGTTAGATTTTTAGATTTTGGTGCATATCGACCCAAAATTAAGGGGGGGGGGTTCATCATCATCATTGAGTATACAGTCCTAAGACTGGTTTGATGCAACAATCCGTCTCCACTCGACTCTGTCCCCCGCCAGCTGTTTAACCTCTCTAAATGTCTGGCATCCCATATCCCCAATTATTTGGTTGAAATATTCTAATCTGGTTCTTCCCCTTCCCCTTTTCTTTCCCACCTCCCCCTCCAAGATATCCCTAAGCAGTCCCCCATGTCTCAGTGTGTGCCCCATCATCTGACCTCTTCTCTTCTTCAGACTCTTCCACAAGGTTCTTCTTTCTCCGATTCTTCCAAGAACTTCTTCATTTGTAATTTTATCCATCCATTTGATATTCGTCATTCTTCTGTAGCACCACATTTCGAAAGCCTCTAATCTCTTTCTCTCCGCTTCTCTAATTGTCCAGGTTTCACACCCGTACATGGCTATGCTCCATACATATGTCTTCAATAGCAACTTCCTGTTTGCTAAGCTGATTGAGGAGGAGCATAGTAGTTTTTGTTTTGAATTAAACCCCATTTTTGCTTGGGCAATTCTTGATTTAATTTCGTTTTCGCTCCTCCCATCCCATGTTATTTTACTTCCTAGGTAGCGGAATTCCTTAACTCCTTCTAGGTTTTCTTGGTTAATTTTGATGCATTCCTGTCTCGTTTGTTCTTTTTTTGTACATACTAGGACCTTGGTTTTATTCTTGTTTATTTTCATTTTGATTTCTTCTATTAGGATTTGGTTAATTCCATTCAAGGCGTCCTCTAATTCTTTTTTATTGCTTCCTAGAAGGGCAATGTCATCGGCAAATCTTAACATAGCGATCTTTTGACCTTGGATTTCTATACCTGTATCAATTTTGTCTTTGAATTCTTTAATCGCTTCTTCTATGTATAAGTTGAAAATCATGGGTGACAGCACACATCCTTGTCTTACACCTTTTTTTATTTTGGCTTCTCTTTGTTCATCACCAATATTTATAATTGCCGTCTGGTTTTGATATAGATTGTAGATTAGTCTTCTCTCTCTGAATTTTATTCCCGCCTGTTTTAATATTTTAAACATAATTTCCCAATTGACGTTATCGAATGCTTTTTCTAGGTCTATGAATCCGATGTAGACAGATTCTTCCCTGATAAAAGCCCTTTCTATTATTAGTCTAAGAGAGAGAATTGCTTCTCGGGTGCCTCTGTTTCTTCTAAAGCCGAACTGGTCTTCCCCCAGATTTTCTTCAACTCTTTGTTCTATTCTTCTCTGGATTATTTTGGTTAGGATTTTGGAGGCATGTGAGGTTAGGCTAATGGTCCTGAAATTTTCACATTTATCCGCGCCTGTCTTTTGGGAAGTGTGACTATTTTGTTTTTTTGGAAATCTTTTGGGATGATTCCCAATTTATAGATTTTGCTAATTAGTTCAAAGAGTTTGTCAAGTGCCTTTTCCCCAGAGTTCTTTAGGATTTCAGCTTGTATATTGTCTATTCCGGGTGCTCTATTATTTTTTAGTTCCTTCAAAGCTGTCTCGAATTCTGACCTGAGTATGGGGTCTCCTAATTCGTTTTTCGTCCACAGATTCTTCTTCTTCTATTGGGTTCATTGTTTTTTCTTCTCCATAGAGTTCTTCTAGGTGTTCCTTCCATCTATTTGCCTGTTCGTTTTCGTTTAGAATAATGTGGCCTCCTTTATCTCTTATGTTCTTGCTTTTTGGCTTGTCTTCTTGGAAATTTCTTTTTATTGCCCTATAGGCTACATCAACTTTTCCCAATACTAGATTTTCGTTGACTTCTTTACATTTTTCTTGAATCATTTTTTCTTTTGCTTTTCTACATTCTCTTATAACTTTCCATCTTAATTTTTTATATGTTTCTTTCCCTTCTTCGTCTTTTCTGTTCTTAAATTTTCTTCGTTCGTCAAACAGTTGCAGTATTTCGTCTGTTACCCATGGCTTTTTAATTTCGTTTTTCTTTGATTTAAGGACTTCGTTGGCTGTTTCAGTCAGGCTTGATTTCATAGCATTCCATTCTTGTTCGATTTCTTCTTCTTTATTATTTGTGGGTGTTTTTTCTTCCAGTTTCTTATTCATTACGTTTTCGAAAAGTTTTTGGGTTTCCTTATTTTTTAATTTAGATATATCCCAGTTTTTTCGCGACCCTCCCTTTTTTATTAGTTTTTTAAATTTTAGTTGGCATTTCATCGCAATTAGATTGTGATCACTAAAAATATCAGCCCCAGGATAGCTTTTACAGTCCTTTACTTGATTTCTGAATCTTTGTTTGACTAATATGTAATCTATTTGAAATCTCCCTTGTCTTTTGGCATTTTCCCACGTGTAGATCCTTCTTGGAGGGGGGGTTAAAATTTAAAATTATAATCTTTTCAAACTAAAAAAAAAACAAGAAAAATGAAATATACAATAAAATAAACCTATAATAATGAAAATATTTTTTTCTGGGCCAAAATTAATGGTGGGGGGGGGGGGGCGAAATCTAGGCCATTTTAGCAAACTCAACCAAATTTTGTACACATAATCAGCGGACCCCCTAGAGTTTAAAAATACAAAAACTAACCACCCAAAATGTATGTTTCTTTCCAGTACTGACATGAGTTAATGTATAGCAATCTTGATATTTTATTGAAAAAATAGAATTCAAACCTAATCGCCTTACATCAACAATATTTTTTAATAAAATATCTTTCTGACAGTGACAACAGGTTAGGTTATTCGCCAACTCGCCCACTTCAATTATTCGGGTACCTACATTAGCACTCTTAGTACACATTTTTTTCGTTTTTTTCCTCATTCATTACCGCAACAGCTTTTAATCGTTTATTTAGAACTTTTTGATTAATAAATCGACCTTTAAAATGTATTTTATCATTCATTTTATCTGTCATTTTAATGTCATGTATAAAAATATTCAATCTCTTTCAATGTTGCCAAATTTCTCAAACGAGCACGGGATTGGCTAGATTTGGTACAAAAACAGCAAAAAGTGTTGGCCTTATGAACTATGAATCCTTATTGACTGTTCTATATACTTGAGCATTAACTTTTTGCTGGTATTGTCGCGAAACAACTACCTTAATATGTTTTTTTTGTTTTTTTATTATACTATTAAAAATTATCAGTAGGTATTTATATAAATTTGAATAGAAATAATTTTTAAAGTTAATAAAATTTATATTCAAAATTATCTAAATACTGATAATTTTTAATAGTATAATAAAAAAACAAAAAAAACATATTAAATCTAAAAAACAAATTTATTAAAAGAAAATACATTTTTGACGAAAATAAAGATTTATATTTTTAATTTTTTTTAATTGATAAATTTTGAATTGATAAAATTTCAATGCTTTAAATTGTTTTTTTTTTTTTTTTTTTTAACTATTACACATTATCAGTAGTTATTTAGATACATTTGAATATAAATAATTTTTAAAGTAAAAAATAAGGATACGAAAGAGAAAAAATTGAAATTTTTCAAGTGCGCCACTTTTTTTACGGGGCAGTGTTTATAGGTTGTGCTAAAACTCGAATTTTAAATTGAGTATTTCAAAACTTTCAAAACCACAGCAAACATATACCATATTTGACGGACTATAAGACACACCTTAATATTTAAGCAATTTTTAAAAAAATAACATTTTTACCATTTTTATTATTAGATTGCGAAGCTTAACTAAGAAAATTCTTAGTTTATAAAACCGAACTGATCTTAAAAATCCCTGAAAATCGTCATCTGGACATTTTTATAATATATATATTAGTAATTTCGAGTAAAAGACGCACCTGAATTTTGGAGGCAATTTTTCGAAGAAAAAAGTGCGTCTTATGGTCCGTAAAATACGATATTTATTTTGGGCATAAAAAATTAACTTTAATATTAATTGAAAGTTTATTTTAAAATAGTAAATACGTATTATTATATTTTGAATAATAAGTTATAGCTAGAATCAATGATCTGACGTCATAGGTCAGCATGAACTCATTCTCTCATTTATAAAGAAGACTTTTTTTTTATACTAGTAGAACAAAAAAAAAAAATGGATTAAAACGAAGTTTTTTTGCGTGGCAGTGTATAAACAGTAGGGTGGTCCTTATTTTGGGTATTTTACGCTGACAAGGGCTCATATCGTTGGAAATAAATAAAAAAATACTCCCCAAGTTTCAAGTCTCTATCTCAATTATAACCAGTGCCCCAGCGATATAAGTTTCCCATCTAAATAACATGGGGTTTTAGACAATGAAAGATCAATTTTTTATTCCGGCTATAGTAATGGTTCAAAAAACTCTGTAGACCTTATCCTTATAATAGTAGCTATCTCTCAGAATTTTTTACAGATTTTTATCTATTATAATTTTGGAGTCTATAACTTACTAACACTAAGATATAGCAGTATTTTATCTAGCTGTAACTCCAAAATTATAATAGCTAAAAATCTGTAATAATCCTGAAGGATAGCTACTATTATAAAGATATAGTATACAGAGTTTCAGATTTTTTGAACTATTACTTTGGCCGGAATAAAAAATTGATATTTCAATGGCAAAAATCCCATGTTATTTAGATGAGAATCTTAAATCGCTGAGGGCACAGGTTATAATTGAGATAGAGACTTGAAACTTGGGGGATATTTTTTTTTTATTTATTTCGAACCATATGAGACCTTGTCAAAAAAAAAATTCGAAAATATCCAAAATAAGGACCACCCTAATAAACAGTAAAACTTGTTATACTTAGTTTTATTTAATCCCATCTACTTTTTTCCCAAGAGTGAATTGGTCCTTATATAATTCGTCAGTTCAGTAGACAGTCATTGACATTTTGCTTTGTTTTCTGTTGTTTTATTCTAAACATAGTCGATTTAATAACAAGCATTCCCCCTCTTTTCGCCCACTTTGTCTGATTAAACAGCCGCGATTGCGAAACTCCAATCAAAATAGCGAATAAATGAATGAATTTGTAATTTTAGCCTTCAGACAAATTCGAACATGAAATATAACACTGCTCGACAAAAATTGAACAAAAATTTCTCCCTTTAAACCTAACAATGGATTCCAGTAGAGTTTTATACCCTGATTATTATCATGCAATTTCCCTCCAGTGAGGGATCTTTCTTACAAAATCTATATATATAAAATTAAGGTTTTATCTGTACATTGCTCCAAATCACGCCAAATTTTGGTTGAACACATTTCAATCAAAGTTATGAACGAAAACACCCCCAACGAAATTCCTGTATGTCTGTATGTATGTATGTCTGTAAAGTTGCTCACGATTCACGTAAAAACGGCTGAAGGGATTGTTATGAAATTTCATATTTGCATCAGATGTCTTCTAACTTACGTTTTTAGCTATATAACGTTTTGATATTTTGACCCCAAAAGGGGTTTTAGAGGGAGGAGGGGGGGGGCGCACGAATGAAAATTATCAAATAACTCCTAAACTATTAACTCTACTGCAAATTTTATTGTGAGCAAAGTTGTAGGGGGTGTGATTTCTAACAACTTTTGTTTAAAAAAATTCCACCAAAAAAAGGGGGGTCAAAATATGAAAATTCTTCCTATTGGACCAAACTCAACCAAATTTTGTAAAGTAGATAGCTAGAAATGCAAAAACTAACCACCCAAACGGGGGGGGGGGGTCAAAAAATGAAAATTCTTACTCTTATAGCCAACTTAACCAAATTTTGTATATAAAATCTGTAGGTCACTAGAAGGCTAGAAATACAAAAACTGGGTGCGGGGGTGGATTGATGGTGCGGGGTTGGGGTGGAATGGAGTAGGGTGTGAGTTAGAGTATGGGATGCGGGGTGGTATGAGGATGCGGGGGATGGAGCCTGGGGGCGTAGGGGGGGAGGGGATCCAGGAGCCTAGGCTTGGGGGGAAGGTTTGAGTGGGAGGTTCAAGTGAGGGTCCAGAGGCTTAGTGGGGTGGGGCGACGTGGGGTGGTTGTGTGGGTTCGGGGGTTGCGGGTACGGGGTGGAGTTCATGGTGGGTGCGGGGGTTGGGGTGCTGGGTGGGTTTCGAGGGGTGTGGGCGGTGGGAGTGTGGTGTGAGGGTAGGGTTCGTGGGTTTGGGGTCCAGGGGGCGTGCCTCCTGGCCAGGAAGAGGGCCTTGCAGCTAGTTTTATTATAATTCATGGATTTCAATGTCCTCAGTCTTCACCATCTGAGTCCAGTTGATTAATAAACCTAGCTATTCTTTTTATTGAATAAGAAATTTAATTATTTCAATATATTAAAAATGTTTTCTCTTTTGTTTCAGGTAATAATAATTATAAGGAAATCTTCGAAATAATAATACCTACCATGTACCAATAACATGTGAGTAAAAATTAATTCAAATTCGTATGTTCTAATTATAGTGTTGAGGGATGGTCTTAGGAAAAATTATATTTCTGAAAGTAAATGCCTTGATAATAATAATTATTTCTCTTTGCGTGTATTTCTGGATGTCTAGATTCAAATATCCACGATAATTTTAAGACGGAAGTTCGCACATAATTCATAAAAAAAATAAGCTGACGTGTTCTGATGTGGCCATCCACTTGTCTTTACCATACAATCTGAGGTCCCAATGATTATGTATACAAAATTTGTTTGAGTTTGGTACAAGAGCTTAGATTTTCATTTTTTGACCATACCCCGCCCCCCCTCCTCCCTTTGGGCGGTTAGTTTTTGCATTTTTAGACTTCTGGGGTCATGTTTACAAAATTTGGTTGAGTTTGATATAAGGGCCTAGATTTTCATTTTTTGACACTACACCACCCCCCACCACCATTTTGGGCGGATAATTTTTGCATTTTTAGACTTCTGGGGTCCCACTGATTATGTATACAAAATTTGGTTGAGTTTGCTCAAACGGCCTAGATTTTTAATTTTTAACCCCGTTCCCCCTCCACCAATTTTTCGTCGATATTCACAAAAATCTAATCAGCTCTTTATATCAATGAACTTTGGTTTCGATATTCACACTAGTTTTTGAGCTAGCTCATCCACAAATTTTGGTAACACACAGACAACCAGACAACCAGACTAACAGACATTTTGACAAAACAATTATTATCTCAAAAAATATAATTTTTTCGATGTTCACTTATTAAAGCTTTTTTGTAGACCGAAATGCCATGGTTTCGCTCAATTTTTTTAATCAAAATAGTTTTAGCCGTTTTTGAGATATTTCGAAAAACAGAAGAAAAAACCAATTTTTTCATGCACGATTACAATACTTGACCATACCCTGTATAGTAAAGTAAAAAATATTTGTATTCCCGAAGAATGATTATACCTAATATTAAAATTTTAATCGATTTATAAAATTTTCTGATTAAACCTCGCGGAATTTTTTTTTGCAAAATCCGACCCCTCCTTTATCAAATTCATCAAAAGCTTGAAATTTTAAATTTGGGGGTATATGATATTTTAAAAAGTTCACACTAGTTTATTTCTCACAAAATCATGAAAATAATATCCCTTCGTGGTTAAACGCTTCTTTAAACTTTAAAACAAATCACAAAATTCTTAATTTTCGGACCTTTTTCGACATTCATATAAATTACTTATAAATAAAATATTATACTGATAAGTTATATACATTTTAAATGATGGTCTAATTTTTCTGGGGTCTAAAATAAAAATTACTTTTTCTTATCATACTGTGTGAGGTGTCCCTGTAAAGATAGATCTTCTCAAAGTAGAATTAGTCGCATTTTTAACCGACTTCAAAAAAGGAGGAGGTTCTCAATTCGACTGATTTTTTTTGTGTCGATGTTACCTGATATTTTCGCAAATTGTGAACCGATTTTGATGATTTTTTTGCATTGGGTTCAGTCTAGTTTCCGATTGGTCTCGTTTTTTTTCATTGGTATTTGACCTTTTTTGCTATGTTTGTTTAGGCATAACTTCTTTGTTTATCAACCGATTTCGATGATTCTTTTTATATTGGAAAGAAGATGCCTTAGGGGTGGTACCATATTAATTTGGTCAACTTCTTATGATATGATCAATGACGAATTAACGTAAATATCCAATTCTTATGAGCAAATAATCGAAATTATAATGAATAAAATATTTGATAAAAAATCAATCTTAAAACGTTCATTTAAAAACTGCAAACGTTTCTAGAGAAATTCTATATTTATGAATTTAATTTTATTATCATTTTCTGATGGATGGATGGAGGAGGAGAGGAGAGAGACCAATCGATTTGATTGGGGAATAATGGAATTTAAATAATTATCGGAAAAGAGGTTTTTTTATCTAATTAGATTTTTCCTCTTATTAAAAACAAGGACTAAATATGAATAAGGACACTCGATGGTGGAGAAGCAATCTCCGGAATCGAAGCTAAAATACAAGGTATACATTAATTAATGTAAAATAATTGGTTTAATAAATTATCATTTTCTGATTCATTCGCTCGACGCTTTCTCTTACGAGATGCATGCAAGGTATTATATTAAGTCACTATTAATAACATCACCAAAAAGAGAAAAATAAAAATAATTTTTATAAAAAAATAAATAAAACCGACTTCAAAAAAATTAAATGCAACAAACAAAATAATAATAACTTAAAAATAAAATAAAATACACTAAAAGGTATAAAATAATTATCTTATTTAGTTACAACTAAACGACGAAATATTAACATGAAATTACTTTTTGAAGTCGGTGCCACACATACATTTTATGAATCGCACTCGACGGATCTTACTTAGTATGTTTGGAGGGTACGCTCGCTTATATAGTTTGTTTGGCACCGACTTCAAGAAGTGATTTCATGTTAATATTTCGTGGTTTATTTGTAACTAAATAAGATAATTATTTTATACCTTTTAGTGCATTTTATTTTATTTTTGAGTTCTTATCATTTTATTTGTTGCATTTAATTTTTTTTGAAGTCGGTTTTATTTTTACTTTATCCAATGCGAAGCATGGGGAAAGTATTGCAATCGGTCTGGCGGCAAGCGCGACTTCAAATTGTCCTCAGGAAAAACTACGGAACCCATGGTCTCAATTAAAGTCACAAATTGTAGTATTCAATTAGGTTAAATTTTAGCACGTGACGGTTTTGCCAAAAATTACATGGGGTCTCGTCGAGAGGCCAAAAAGTGCGATTTTTTCATTTAGTGCGTGCGGATAGATGAATGGATGTATGTTATCGTTTTTTGGCCCACGATTTTTTCCACACCGTTTCACCGATTGAAATGAAATTGAAAACCTACCATTAGTTTAACAAAATGAAGAGCTGATTAGTTTTTGGTACATATCGGCCCACAAACATTAGTACTTTATTTCAGTACTTTTTTAGTTTTTTCTAAATATTTTGAAAATGACTTAACCAATTTTGATGAAATTTATTATCCTAATTAAGTACCTTGGGGACCACAAAAAAGGTTAAATAAAGTTTTTAGTAAAATTATATTTTAAAGTACTTTACTCAAGAGTAAGATATTACGTTTTTTAAATTTTTATATTTTAAATTCTTTAAAATTTATTCATTGGATCGTTTTAAATAGCTTGAGTTCTTTACCAAAAAAGAATTTAGTCTTTTTGATTTTAAGTCGATTCTTCCACGTTTTCAGTAGAGGTTTCCATTAATAGTCAAAACATCAAAAATGGAATTCAATAAGGTTATTCCTCTAGTATTAGATAAGAATCAATCGTTATTTTTGATTTTAAGTTGATTCCTCCATGTCTTCAGCAATGGTTACCAATAATAATCGAAGGGTTAAAAATCGAATGTAGAATTATTATTCCTCAAGTAATAGATGAGAATCAATCGCTATTTTTGATTTTAAGTCGATTTCTCCATGTCTTCAGCAATGGTTACCATTAATAACCGAAATGTCAAAAATCCAATGTAAAATTGTTATTCTTTGACTGTTAATGAGAATCGATCATTATTTTTGAATTAAAGTCAACATGAACTGCAAATTGCAAGTGATATCTGATTAATAATAAAGGAATAAACATATTAATATTTCAAATGAATTTGGATAAAGTTTAGCAACGATCCGTTGCAGTTTATTTTTTATAAAAATTATTTATATTTTATTCATTGTATGAGAGGACTATATTTAGATGATTTTTGTACCTGTCGGCATTCTTAAGTTCGCACTTGGCCGCCCTATTGCTATATTGGTTTAATAATAAAAATAGCCAAATATTATTTAATCATAGTTTAATAAAAAAAAAAAATACACCTTTACTATTAAATTAAACATTTTTTTTTGTATAAGTACTTAAAAATTATAAAAGAGAATATTTGCAAGTCGCCACGTTAATATTTAATTTTTTAATTTTAATTTTTAATCCATCCTTGTCATCTTCTCTTCTTGTTTTAATTATATAATCCAATCTTTTCTTGCATGAGAATTATTGTCACTTTTCTTACGACCTCGAACACCAGGTCTAAATATTTTATTTTTAATAAAATATTTTTTTATTCTTAACAAGTGAATGTTTAAGAATTTAATAATTTTAAGAAAATAGATTAACTTTTTCAAAAATATTAAAATTTCTTGAAGGCACATTTGCCACATTGGTGATTTTAATAATTTTTAAGAAAAAAATAAAACCGACTTCAAAAAAATTAAATGCAACAAATAAAATCCACTAAAAGCTATAAAATAATTATTATCTTATTTAAGTACAACTAATCGACGAAATATTAACATGAAATTACTTATTGAAGTCGGTGCCAAACATATACATTTTATGAATCGCACTCGACGGATCTTACTTAGTACGTTTGGTGGGTATGCTCGCTTATAGGTATAGTTTGTTTGGCACCGACTTCAAAAAGTAATTTCATGTTGATATTTAGTAGTTTAGTTGTAACTAAATAAGATAATAATTATTTTATACCTTTTAGAGTATTTTATTTGTTGCATTTAATTTTTTTGAAGTCGGTTTTTATTTTTTCTTAAAAATTATTTTTATTTTTCTAGTTTTAGTGATGTTATTAATAGTGATGATATCATCAGAACTTGACCAAATTAATATGGCACCATCCCTAAGACACCCCCTTTCCAATAAAAAAAGAATCATCGAAATCGGTTCATAAACAAAGAAGTTAGGATTGAATAAACCTAACAAAAAAGGTCTAATACCTATGAAAAAAAATGGGACCAATCTTAAGGTAGACTAAATCCAATGCAAATTTTTTTTTCAAAATCGGTTAACAATTGGCGGAGATATGAGGTAACATAGGCACAAAAAAAAAAAAAAAAAAAAAAAAAAAAATCAGTCGAATAGAGACCCTCCTCCTTTTTTGAAGTCGGTTAAAAATATATTAATCGTCCATTCAAACTGTGCTCAAATGGGGCCCTATGGGGAAAGTTTTGGGGTAGTTCTGATTTTTTGCATATATATGTTTTTTGGGGCGCTAAATACAAATATGAGATGTCCCACCAAAATTTTGCAACACAACATTATAGAAAATGCAAAAAAAGGTGAAAAATTTCATTTTTTGGCGGTTTTTTGCTTATAACTCGAAAACTATCAACTTTTCCTAAATAGCCTTCCTATTCAAAATAAAAGTTCATAAAATTTCTTACAAATTTCCTTATTTAGGTTTTTTTTCTCTGACCAACCGTTCTGGCCCAATCGCAAAATCCATCTTTTCGACCTCGGTGGCCCCCTCGGATCACCCAAAAACTTGCACTTTTTTCCGATATTTTCCAATTTTGACCATGAAGGAGCACATTTTCGACAAAGATGACTCAATACATTTTTAAACTAGATTAAATTCGCTACCTACAATTTAAATAAAGTTTCATTTTAATTGGATAATGGTAACATGAGGTTGAAGTTTTGAAAAAATACAATTATTTGCAAAAAAATCAGTTTTTCCTTCATAAAATGAAAACCACTCATTATAGAAACTTGATTCTTATCTCATTGTCTAGGAAATTTTGTTGACTTGAATGTTTACTCTGACCACTTTTTTGATAAAACTCTTAGATTTATAGATATCTAGCATTTTTCATGACGGTTTTGAGGATTCGGATCATATCCTGTCTGGAAAATTGTAGAATATCTAATAACCTAAGAGCTTATCAAAAAAATAATCCAAGTAATCGTTCAAGTAAATAAAATTTCTAGATAATAAGATACGAATTATGTTTCTAGGGTGAGTGGTTTTCATTTTATGAAGTAAAAACTGCGATTTTTTGCGAGAAATTGCATTTTTTCAAAACTTCAACCTCATGTTAACATTATCCAATTAAGATGAAACTTTACTTAAATTGTAGCAAATTTAATCTAGTATTAAAAATGTATATAGTCGTCTTTGTTGAAAACGTGCTCTTTCATGGTCAAAATAGGGAAAAATAGAAAAAAGTACGAAATTTTTATAATTTTTCTAATTAATATAATAAAGAATAATTGCTATATCAATGAGAGTTTTTGACCACGCTTATTTGAAAAAGATATTTATCGCGAGACTACTGCGGATTATTCTATTGAAGTCTGCGGAGTCTTAAGTCTTAAAAAAGTACGAGTTTTAGGGGTATTAAAAAGTGATCCCGGTGGGGGAGGGGGGGGTTGACAGGCACTAGTACCGGTTCTACTAAATCTAAATAGATGAAATTTGATTTGATAAGCCGCTTTAGAGTTATATTTTATCAATTTTTCCCCATTTTGACCATGAAGGACACGTTTTCGACAAAGACCACTGAATACATTTTTAAACTAAATTAAATTTACTACAATTTAAATAAAGTTTTATTTTAATTGGATAATGGTAACATGAGGTTGAAGTTTTGAAAAAATGCAATTTTTGCAAAAAAAATCACAATTTTTCCTTCATCAAATGAAAACCACTCATCCTAGAAACTTGACTTCTTTCTCAT
Source organism: Forficula auricularia (assembly GCA_024734495.1). NCBI lineage: Eukaryota > Metazoa > Arthropoda > Insecta > Dermaptera > Forficulidae > Forficula > Forficula auricularia. Next base: position 7,300,909 of record JALMQS010000025.1, on the reverse strand, counting down.
TCTCTAGGAAATTTTGTTGAGTTTTACGTTTACTTTGGACACTTTTTAGTTGAAACTCTTAGATTTATAGATATCCAGCATTTTCTATGACAGTAAATGATATAATTTTTCAAAAAATCGCAGTTTTTCCTTCATAAAATTAAAATCACTCATCCTAGAAACTTGATTCTTGTCTCATTCTTTAGAAAATTTTATTCACTTGAAGGTTTATTTCTACCACTTCTTTGATAAAACTCTTAGATTTATAGATATCTAGCATTTTCCATGACATTGGTGATTTTAAAAATATATTGAGAAAAAAGGTAATTCTAATATTGGATCAAATTAGATTATTTATTTTATATGTCAGTACCAAACATGTTTGCTGGGCAGTTGGCTTTACCCTAGAGACGAAATTTCATCTAACACACATTTACTCAATTTCAATTTGAAAAAATACTTTTTATTATCCAAAGTCATTTTAAATATTGATGTTTATTCCTTTATTATTAATCATATATCACTTGCTATTTGAAGGCCATGTTGACTTAAACTAAAAAATAACGATCGATTCTTATCTAATACTAGAGCAATAACTTACATATCATAATATTTTTCATGTTTTGACAATGAGCTAGCTATAAAACGATCAAATGAATAAATTTTAAAGAATTAAAAAAAGTAATATCTTACTCTCTCTAGGGTAAAGTACGTTAAAATATAATTTTACTAAAAACGTGATATAACCTTTTTTGTGCTATTTACTCAAGATTCTTAATTAGAATATTAAATATGAAACTAAAGATTTGAGCATCTTTTTTGTTTTTCAAAAATTCAGCTCGGGTATTTAAAAGAGAAAGAATTTAATTTTTTGGACAAAATCTAGGATTTTATTGAATGATTTTTATATTTCGATATCAGAAGGGATTCCCTATAAAAATATTTCTACAAAAATTATTTCTCTTTTAGAGTATTAAATTTCATCAAAGAAAAAACTAAAAAAGTACTCATGTTTGTGGGCCGATATGTACCAAAAACTATTCACCAGCTCATATCAATCGGTAGAACGCTGTAAAAAAAATCGTCGACGTAAAAAAGAAATCCATTCATCCAAGAGCACGGACTAAATGAAAATTAATCGCACTTTTTGGCCTCTGAGAGCACATGTATTTTTTGGCAAAACCGTCACGTGCTAATATTCAATATTTTAATGACAAAAATTCCATGTTATTTAGATGAGAAACAGGAACAGGTTATACCTAATTGAGATCGAGACTTGAAACATGGAGGATATATTTTTACTTTACCATACAGGGTATGGTCAAGTATTGTAATCGTGCATGAAAAAAGTGGTTTTTTTCCTTCTTTTTTTCGAAATATCTCAAAAACGGCCGAAACGGTTTTGATTAGAAAAATTGAGCAAAACTATGGCATTTCGCTCTACAAAAAAACTCTAATAAGTAAACATCGAAAAAATTATATTTTGCGAGATAATAATTTTTTTGTCAAAATGTCTGTTAGTCTGGTTGTCCGGTTGTCCGTTAGTCTGTGCGTTGCCAAATTTTTGTGGACGAGCTAGCTCAAAAACTAGTGTGAATATCGAAACCAAATTTCACACGTAGTTATGGTCCATTGAGATTAAGAGCTGATTAGATTTTGGTGCATATCGACCCAAAATTAAGGGGGGTGGAGGGGTGATTAAAAATTAAAAATCTAGGCCGTTTGAGCAAACTACACCAAATTTTGTAAACATAATCAGTGGACCCCCAGAAGTCTAAAAATGCAAAAACTAAACGCCCAAAATGGGGGGGGGGGCGGGTGGTGAAGTGTCAAAAATTGAAAATCTATGCCGTTTGAGCAAACTCAACCAAATTTTGTATACATAATCAGTGAACCCCCAGAAGTCTAAAAATGTAAAAACTAACCGCCCAAAATGGGGGAGGGTATAGGGTCAAAAATTAATATCTAGGCCATTTGACCAAACTAAACCAAATTTTGTATACATAATCAGTGGGACCCCAGAAGTCTAAAAATGCAAAAACTAACCACCCCCCTACATGATTATAAATAATTTTATTAAATATTAAATATAAGTAAGGGGCCAGGTTGTATGGTGAAGTCAAGTGGATGGCCTCATCAGAACACCTCAGCTTATTTTTTATTTATTTCGAACCAAATGAGCCTTTGTCCGGGGAAAAATTCGAAAATACCCAAAATAAGGACCACCTTAATACTCATTCTTGAACACGAGCGCAGAATAATTCGATCGAAACGTCATATTTTTATTGCATTATTTATTCGTATTAAATAAATAATTATAGTTAATTATGAGTGATTTCACTAAATATTTAAATTTTTAAAAATAATAACTTCAACAGCTTAATTACTAGGCTTTATTAAAATTAAAATAACCCTTGCCGTTGATGCCCCCTAAAATACCTATATTAAAATATTTTATCTTTGGTCAAAATTATTTTTAGCAAAATTTTTTCATTAAATGCTCAGAAATTGAAAAATTTACACGAAACATTTCGATCTACTTTCGACCCCTTATAACTCAAAAACTATTAAACTTAGATACTTGAAATTTTGCATGTCTAGTAAGGCCTACTGAAAAACCTAGAATCCCAAATTTCATGATTAAACCTATTATAGTTATTGAGTTATTAAGGTCTGAACAGTGCCATTTTTAACACTGACTGACTCTCTCACTGACACATTAAAAATCTAAAGTACTTCCGCTGATCCTAGAATTCTGAAATTCGGCATACTGGTAGAGTTTGGGCTAGAATTAAAGAAATATATATATATATATTTTAAAATTATCTTGTCTACTAAAATTTTAAGAATTTATATTTTTATTAAATTCAAAAAAAAAAAAAAATTTTCGCGGTATGAATTATTTCCAAAAAATTAAATATATATTAATATATAATATATTTAAAATTAATAAATTTGTCTACTAAAATTTCAAATGAGACACCCCGTAAATATAATATTCTAAGCTATATAGAGGAATATATTAATATATAGAGATATTATAGATATAATATAGAGAATAGAGATGTTTTATTTTAAAAATTTGACAATCTAACAACTCTCATTGAATATTAGTTGCTTTTTCTCCCACATGTTCACCTTGCTGCGCCACGGGTACTGTCTGACAATGGCTATAGATCTTTCAACTCGTCCCTCTGCCGTGCAAGACAGGCACTACTCCGATCTGCGCGGTATATTTTAATAAAGGAAATACATTTTCTTTACATATATAATTCCAAATCGAATTAATTCATGCTAGTGAATTATTAAGCTAAATATATAAATATATATATATATAATGAATTTGGCGAGAATAGATATACAAACATACATTTATAATTGATGGATCAGATAGAATTTGATTTTGTCCTTCAATAGGATTTAGTCTAGAATTAATCGACATGGAACGTAATGCAGTTTATTCATAGCCGAGCCAACTGATCCCGAAAACTAATGCGCTATGAATGGCAAAACTAAATCGTATTCAATGAGAAAATCTTCCCAGAGTCAGAAAGTGCACGCCTCGCCCAGCCAGCTAGGCAATTCACACGATAGTATATCTTGACGGAAGTAGTAGAGTGTGTTCTCCGCAATGCAAATACGCAAATCGGACGGTTTGCAAAATTTTAATTTTTGATTTCCTTCATTTTATGACATTTTTTTTAGTACCTATCCATCAAAAAAACTCTTCCTGAATCCAAATGAATTCAATATTATGCCTGTCTCCTAGGCGTACATCGAAAAACATTTATTTGAGCCAATAATCTTATTTCTACTAATTTATTTTGTGAATGCTAAATCCCTTCTTTATATACATAACAATTTTTTACTTTTATTATACTAATATTACTCAAATAAATATGTTTCTCGGTGTACGCCTAGAAGGTAGGCATAATTTTGAATTTACTTGGATTTTTTTCTCTTGTTCTATGTATATAGGTAATAATGGTTGAATGACGAAGATACCCTAGTAGCACAATGTTTCAAAATATATAGTAGTGAGAATCTATATAGGCACTATATAGTTACTATATAGTTTGAAACATTGTGTTACAATGGTAGAGGCGGTATTTCTGAAGATACTGTTTAGTAATTTCATGGTCATCGATGTTTTTATTCTCTCCTTTCAATTAAACGACGTATAACAAAATAAAGTAATCGAATAGAGCGAAATTCTAAAAATTTCAAATTTTCAAATGAGATGCGCCACCTCTTCGCATTGGCCGATCGATCTCAAATTATGAACAAATTATTTTCTTACATAACCTCCTAATTTGAGCTACTGTCCCAAAAACTTTTCCGGAAAAAAAATTTCACCAGGTATAGCTAAGGTTCACCCTAATGCTCATACTTGAGAACGATCCCAGAATAAGTCAATCGAAATGTCGTATAATTTATTCGTATTCAATAAATAATTAAAATTAATTATATGTGATTCCACTAAAAATTCAAATTTTAATTAATAACGCCTAATTTCAAAATCATTGACAAACAAATTTTAAGGGCCAACCAGACGCTCTATCTTTTTACTCGAGACAAGACAGAGCATTGATATTTAGTCTATATTTTCAAGTTCGTATAAGCAAGTCCGAGTAAAAAGTCAGAGTGTGGAAGGCCCTTTACACACATCGTATATTTACTTCTAGCCCTGCGGGTTGGGAGTAGAATAGACCCGCAGTAGTCCCTGCTTGTCGTAAGAGGCGACTTTTAGGGAAAGGGTAGATCGGACTCTTCAGCCTTGATTGGCTACCCGTCTAGAAGAAAAAAGCCCTTAACAAATTAGGAGTAAAGCACCTTTAGGCACTTGAGGGCCAAGTTCTTAAACCCTCTAAGATTGTCCTCCAGGGGAAAAAGGTAATTATTATAAATAAATAATTTATCTAAGTTTCAGACCTGTATCTAGGATTCTGGGTTTTCCTTAATCTCTACTCATAAATTTCTTTTATAAAGAGTTAAAATACATTTAGATATAAGTTCCTTTCTGTGAACATAATTTTTTCTCCTTCCATTTTTGAGAAGAAATAATTCTCATCAAAACTAAATTTCTGTGATGGGGTTTTTCAGCTTTAGAATCAAACAAAGAAACGGTTTGATAATAATCAGGAACTTTTACAATTTTTAGGTAAATCACTGCTTTAGAATACACTCAATGGGCTTGAGAAAAATATTTATTTTTAATTACAAACTGAAGAATTATTTCGGGTTGTATTTAACACTCTAGTCTTATTTACAGCGTTTCAGTTTTTAATCCTTAAGCTGTCTTCAAGTGATAATAGATAAAGATCGAGTCAACTTGACTATCGTACAGAGTGGGGCATAAAGATCTACCACACTTTGAAGAGGTATAAAAAAATGAAAAAAAATAACTAGATAAAAACTGAATATATTTTGGAAAAGAACATAATATAATTTTTTTTTAAACATTATATCAGACGAAAAGGGGGGGGGTCAAAAATGAAAATTCTAGCCCTTTCGGCCAAACTCAACCAAATTTTGTATACATATTCTGTGGGCCCCAAAAAGGATAGAAATGCAAAAACTAACCACTCCAAAGAAGGGGGAGGGGGAGTCAAAAATGAAAATTCTAGCCCTTTAATCCGAACTCGATCAAATTTCGAATACATATTCTGTGGACTCCCCCCCCCCCAAGAAGGCTATAAATGAAAAAAAAACTAACCAAATTTTGTATACATAGTTCAAAAGAGCTAGAATTTTCATTTTTGCCCCCCCCCCTATTTTAGATGGTTAGTTTTTACATTTCTAGCTCCTCTGGGTGTCCACAGAATATGTATACAAAATTTAGTAGAGTTTGGTCGAAAGAGTTAGAATTTTCATTTTTGACCCCCTCCCCATCCCCTTTTTTGGGGGATCAAAAATGAAAATTCTACACATTAAAAAAAAAATTATTTTATGTTCTTTTCAAAAATATATTCAGTTTTTTTCTATTATAGTTTAATTTTTTAATTTTTTTATACCTTTTCAAAATGTGGTAGATCTTTATGGCCCACCCCGTATAATAAGAGATTGCTTAAAACTAAAACACCATCATCATCATCATTGAGTATACAGTCCTAAGACTGGTTTGATGCAACAATCCGTCTCCACTCGACTCTGTCCCCCGCCAGCTGTTTGACAATATAATAAAGAAAAATTCAAAATAAGCACTGTAAAATTTTTAAGAAAAAATAAAAACCGACTTCAAAAATTAAATACAACAAATAAAATACACTAAAAGGTATAAAATAATTATTATCTTATTTAGTTACAACTAAACGACGAAATATTAACACGAAATTACTTTTTGAAGTCGGTGCCAAACATATACCTTTTTATGAATCGCACTCGACGGATCTTACTTAGTACGTTTGGAGGATATGCTCGCTTATAGGTATAGTTTGTTTGGTACCGACTTCAAAAAGTAATTTCGTGTTAATATTTCGTCGTTTAGTTGTAACTAAATAAGATTATATTTTATATTATATTTTATACCTTTTAGTGTATTTTATTTGTTGTATTTAATTTTTTGAAGTCGGTTTTTATTTTTTTCTTAAAAATTTTTATTTTTCTCTTTTTAGTGATGTTATTAATAGTGATCATATCATCAGATTTTGACCAAATTAATATGACACCATCCCTAAGACACCCCCTTTCGGATAAAAAAAGAACCATCGAAATCGGTTCATAAACAAAGAGGTTAGGTCTAAACAAACCTAATAAAAAAGGTCTAATACCTATGAAAAAAAATCGAAAAAAAATGGGACCAATCGGAAGCTAGACTGGACCCAATGCAAAAAAAATTTTCAAAATCGGTTGACAATTGGCGGAGATATGAGGTAACATAGGCACAAAAAAAAAAAAAAAAAAAAAAATTCAGTCGAATAGACAACCTCCTCCTTTTTTGAAGTCGGTTAAAAACTACCTTTGTATTGACATCTTTTAGCGGTATATTGCCTCAACATTCAAATTAGAGATTAGTTCTTTGAGTTTAAAGATTTAGAATTTAACAACAGGTAGAAAAGCACAATATTGTGTGGAATATTCCTTTCTATCATTATCTACAAGTCGGGGGAATTTTTCAAGAGCATAATACTTACCAACCCTTACATCAACCCCCTCAAGATCTATTAAACCGATGTATAATTGAACGGCGGAATAAGAGCAACGCCGTCTTTGTTGTACTAAGGGTGGAATTTTTTTTGGTACTTCGACATTTGGAAACCCTCTCTCGTTCATCCAAAGTTTGAAACAAAAGGGAACGTCACACTCTAAAACACCTACAATACATGCAATCAATGATGTGGTTCTGGGGCTGCTGCAAACCCTCATCCCTTCGTCTGTCCAAATTTACAATAGATGTAGGGAATCAAGGAAAGCCTGCCGTTCGACAGCAGAGGGGAGGTTTTTTTTTTTATTTGAAAACTTTTTCCGCTGGTTTTGAATGCAACTCCATTTCACTTTTGCAAATATAAATATATATTTGTTCATGCGTAACGTTTCTACTTCACTCAACTTTTGACAATATGTTACTTAAGATCTCTCTCTTAACCTAAATATGGTAAATAATGACCGGTGAATGAACTTTTAAAAAACCACCTGGGACGCCCACGCAAAGAAGCTACTAGCCAGGAGGCTAAAATTTTATATTCCTTCACAAATTTTCATTTTTTTCCTGCTTGAATTACACACTATATAGGTATTACCGAGGGGTGACCTCAATTGGAATTAGGTGTTGACGTCTTTGGAATTATGTAGAATTATTCTGGAATTCATTAGCTAATGCCCCTTTATCTATTGTCTTCTTCTTGGAAAGTGGAAGTGGAAGTAGGTGTACACGATATTCGGTCGCGGTTCACTCCTCGGGTATTACCGAGGGGTGATCCGCGATTGGAAGTAGGTGTACACCTCTTTGGAATTATTTTGGAAGTACTTGGAAATATTTGGAAGTACTTGGAAATAATTGAAAGTACTTGGAAACATTTGGTAGTACTAGGAATTTCGGTTTTTCGCTCATAACTCCTTCAAAAATGGTCCAAATTCAAAAACTCTTGGTAAATTTTGAAATTTTTTGATTACAGGTTAAAAAAAAATCGAATTTCGGTTTTTCCCTCATAACTTCTTCAAAAATGGTCCAAATTCAAAAAACTCTTGGTAAATTTTGAAATTTTTTGATTACAGATTTAAAAGAAATCGAATTTCGGTTTTTCGCTCATAACTTCTTCAAAAATGGTCCAAATTCAATTTTTTTTTTTTTTTTTTAATTTTTGTTATTTTAACATACTTTATAGAAAAAATTCAAAAATAAATATTTAAAGTGTTTTTACATGAGATTTTTGAGTTTCAAAATTTTAATCTTGTTTTTTGAAACTGTAGATACACTTCGATTTTTTTGATCATTTTTTTATTTTAAACCTCTATTCATTCTACAAATTTTAAGACCGGTTTGAAAAATTTGAATTTGGACCATTTTTGAAGAAGATTTGAGCGAAATACCGAAATTCGATATCTTTTAAACAAAAAAATTTCGAAATTTACCATGAAGAGTTTTTTGATGGGTACAAAATAATGTCAAAAAATGAAAGAAATCAAAAATTAAGATTTTTTATACCGTCTGATTTTTTGTGGAATGTCCATATGGTACAAGTTCTTCAAATTATTGATAGTTACGTGGATAATGAGCTGACATGGATAATTTATATTACATGTTATAAGGATTTCATTCACCCCCTCAAGAATTGAAGCCGAATGCCAAAAAGGGAGTTTTAACTGCTCTTTGAATTGAAGCCTTAAGTCAGAAGGCCCTAGTTATTCATATAAACTTTCTTCAACTACCAACTGATCTGTTATTTTACTTTAATCGGAAAATCTCAAAAATATTACATAAATAACGTTAACAATTTCGCTAATGTAATTAAATTTGCCTCCTATGTTTCACGTATTAAATTTTCTCATTCCGCCAAGTTCACCTTTCATTTTTCCCTCATTTTGCTATCTAAACATTTCTTAATCAGTAAAACAGTACCAAGTCTTAAACAAGTTTTCACATTTTCACAATTGATTTCGTCTTCTTCTATCAAGGTTAACCACTAGAAATTTATATAGCCTTGAATTTACTAAAATGCGATGATTTGTGACGGTATTATTATTTAAAGACAGGAAATAAAATAATATATTATTATTTTTTTTTTTTATTTTTCTATTGTCAACGTTTCGATTAGGCATATATATACCTATATATTATTCTTGCTGCCTGCTTTCCTGTTTTAAAATTTTTCATAATTTATTTAATGCTTGTTTAATGATTTCTTAATTTAAGATTATGAACCCACAAGCAATTTTTATCTCCATTTCAACATTTTTAATATTTCCTTTCTTACGTTACGAGAAAAAGACTATATAGTAAGAAAATTAATTAAATTCTTAATGGATCAAACGTCTTTTCAGTCATTATTTTTAGAGCTCTTTAAAAAATGTTAATCTGTAAAGTAAAGGGTATCTTCATTTAAATTGGATAATAATTTCAAGAAGTTGAACATTTTTTGGGGGGTTAATTTTACGCAATAAATCGTTCGTCTTAATAAAAAAAAAAAAAAAAAAAATTTACGGTTATTAGTTAAAAAAAATAATTGATTTTAAAATTTTTGTTTTTCGTTTTTTTATGAACCCAAATTTATATGCATACGAGCTGCTCCAGGCGTGCCTTCGGCACGCCCTCTACAGATCGGCCCTCCGGGCAGGTAGCCCTGGCGGACAGCGTCTCGGCATGTGATTATTAGGTCTTTAATATATATTTGTAATATTTTGCCCCCTCCCCCCTTTGGCCCCCACGCACTCATTTTGGCTATTGATTTTTACAGCATACATTTTATATAGTCTTAAAATCTAACATTACAAAATTTGATCTATATCGAAGAGAGTATTAATTTTTTGCCCCCATTTACATTTTGGGAGTTTGAAATTATTTTTTAGATATTTTCAAATAAATAACTCTCAGTTTTCTAAAGAGTAAAAATACAAAAAAGCTAAAAATTTCTATATTTTGCCCCCCCCCCCTTTCGCCCCCTTAGAGTAAAGTTTGATAGTTGATTTTTACAGGAATAGTTTCTTAAAGTAATAAAGAATAACTCTACAAAATTTGATGAAGATCAGAGAGAGTTTTAATTTTTGCCCCCACTCACATTTTGGATAGTTGGGAGTCGAATTTCAAAAAATCCTGAAATGACTTTTTAGATATTTGTATTTAGAATTTTTATAAGTAAAAAGCAAGTAGATATTTTATCATCCTTAAGAGATATTGCATAATCAGTGAAAACACATTGCAAAGATATACCCCTTTTGACCCATTTAGGGGTCGAATTTCAAAAAATCCTGAAATTACTTTTTAGATATTTTAATTTGCTATTTTTATAAGTAAAAATCAAGTAGATATTTTATCATCCTTAAGAGATATCGCATAATCAGTGAAAACACACTTTGCCCCCTTTGACCCTCTTAGGGATCGAATTTCGAAAAATCCTTTCTTAGTGAGCCCCTATGTCATAGATGTAATATCCTCTCCAAATTCCATGTTTCTATGTCCAGTGGTTCTGGCTGTTTTGAAGATGAGTGAGTGAGTGAGTGTATCGGGCAAATAATTTTATATATATATATATAAGGGGTATAGTTCTCACTATATTAGGCTTCACCATTTTACGAGTAGTCTTTTGGAATGAACGCAACACAACTGGAATTGGATCGGCTGTAATAAACAGAGTATTCTTATACACTATACAGCAGTGTTTTCTAACGTGGGGCTCACGTCCCACAGGGGGAATTTTCGATTGTTAAGGGGTGCAATTCGAAAATGATCTTGTCCCAATAAATATAAAAATCTATAAAAATAATTAACAATTGAGTGAATTTTGATGAGGCAATCCAAAATTCAAAAAAGAGATTGATTTTATGATTAAAAAAAAATTTAAAAAAAATGTAGCTATATATCGTCGCTGATCTTACAAAACCTCGCAAGCTTGAGTTGTTTACCAAAAAAGAATTTACACTTGTTGATTTTAAGTCGATTCTTCTAGGTTTTCAGTAGAGATTGCCATTAATAGTCAAAACATCAAAAATGGAATGCAATAAGGTTATTCCTCTAGTAGTAGATAAGAATTTATTGTTATTTTTGATTTTAAGCCGATTTCTCCATGTCTTCAGCAATGATTACCAATAATAACCGAAACCTCAAAAACCCAATGTAGAATTGTTATTCCTCAAGTATTAGATGAGAATCAATCGATATTTTTGAATTTATGTCAAAATGAACTGCAAATTGCAAGTGATATCTGATTAATAGGGATAAACTAAATTAATAATTAAAGGAATTAAATTAAAGATAATTAAAGGAATAAACATATTAATTTTTCAAATGAATTTGGATAAAGTTTAGCAACGATCCGTTGCAGTTTATTTTAATATATTTCAAAACTTATTGTACAACACTATTTACTGAACATGTTAGGTTAAGAGTTAATAGAACAAATTATATGGTTATTTGTGAAAATTTTACAAATAATTTGCTATTTAAAAAAGTTTTTATTAGTGGCTCGATTTTTAAAGGTTGATCTCAATTTTTTTTGCACACTAATTAAACCCATATTTATCAAATCCTTGTTAATCAAGTGATTCCTGTAATGTGTTATCTCAACAAAAACACTTGTGTAAAAAAAGGCCAAGTTCGATTAATAAAATCCGTTTGCCAAAAAAGTAGTGAGATTTAATGTGCTGCCAAGTTCAACATCATCAATTTATTAAATGAGTCGAGAATATATTAGTAACTTCAATTAAAACGCATGTTTTTCATTTCACATGTCCATCTATATTTTTTATTGATTTCACATTTTTAGTTGATATTATTTTCCTAAAACTTGGCTTTTACGCATTAAATTATTATTATTATTGTTTGATAGGGCCTCCACCACTCCCCTCTTATTAAGATCCCATGATATAGTAACTAGTAATTCCTGACATACATAATAATGCGTAAAAGCCAAGTTTTATGAAAATAATTTCAACTAAAAATGTGAAATCAATAAAAAATATAGAGGGACATGTGAAATGAAAAACATGCGTTTTAATTGAAGTTAGTAATATATTCTCGACTCATTTAATAAATTGATGATGTTGAACTTGGCAGCACATTAGATCTCACTACTTTTTTTGGCAAAAGTATTTTATTAATCGAACTTGGCCTTTTTTTACACAAGTGTTTTTGTTGAGATTTCACTTCTTTTTGTAAGTTGGATTTATCCTATAAATTTAACCCCTTCATTTCAGGCCCTGAAGAAGGAAAAGTTTTGATTTTTCAATTTCGTCCTTTATTAATGTGTCAAGCTTTACCAGTATGCCAAATTTCAGCATTCTAGGTTCATTGAATTTTTAGTTTATGTTAATTAAGCCTATAACTTTCACCCCTTCATTTCGGGCCTCGAAGAAGGAAAAGTTTCGATTTTTTAATTTCCTCCTTTATTAATGTGTCAAGCTATACCAGTATGCTAAATTTCAGCATTCTAAGTTCATTGAATTTTTAGTATATGTTAATTAAGTCTATAAATTTCACCCCTTCATTTTAGGTCCTGAAGAAGGGAAAGTTTCGATTTTTTGATTTTTCCCATTAATTATACCCCATACTCTACATTCCTGCCAAATTTCAGCATTCCAAGGTTAGCGGAAGTACTCTAGAATTTTGATGAGTGAGTGTGTCAGTCAGTGAGTGAGTGAGTGAGTGAGTGAGTGAGTGACGAAAAAGTCTATCTTTGGCTTCTTGTAACTTGGATGGTATAAACAGTAGAAATATGAAATTTTGTAATTTAGTTAAGCTTATGGACGAGTATTCTGGAAAAAAATTTAGCCATGTAGAGGTTTCCATTACGAAGTTACAGAGGCGTCAAAATGGCCTGAGTTGTTTCCTGTAAAGGGTAGTCTGGCAGTGCACACATCCCCGCTCGAATCGAACTTGGCTGGGGCACTGCCGTGCCCCCAGATAATGTGAATAAAAATGTATTCTTTAATAAATTCATTCACAAAAATAAAAGCTTTAACAGCTATTTATCTAGTTAACATTGTTTAGTTTAAAATCTACAAGATTTCTAGTATACAAAACTTGCATGAATTGTTTTGTATATTAAAAAACTTACACTCGTACAGTGCTGTTTAAATATTAAGGTTGAATTAATAAATAATAAAAAATATATCTTTTAAAAACATTTTAACGCTCCTAAATCTTAGCGCCCCTAGACAATTGTAGAAATTTGTTTAATGAACTGGCAACTGTATTATAGTCCTTGTCAACTCCCTGATGCTGGTGTGATCCCTTGAGCCTATATTGTTCTATATTTTCAAGCAATATTTATATGCAGATATTAATATAATTTAGAAAGTTCACAAGCAAAACCGTTAGGTTTCCACATGAATGAGAAATCTTGACTATATTTTAGAATTAAATTTGAATTTGTTTTCTAGATAAAAAGATAAGGACGTGTACGTCCGTCCGGTTGTCCGTCCCACTTGTTAAAGCTAATATGATCACGGTAGAAGTTGTTATTTAGTTAAAAAAAAAAAAATTATAGTTAAGTGTGTTATAAAAATATAGTACCTGGAGTCACCGAGCGATGCTCGGTAACTTCTTCCTTCAGTTAAAAGCTTTATTTTAATACGAGCTTTTCGTGCGTGCCTTCGGCACGCCCTCGAAGCTCGGCCCTCCGGGCTGGTGCCCTGGCAGGCAGCGTCTCGGTCCACAAATTTTATTCCTCTTAAAAAACCACACTCCAAATGTATACCCGTAAACTAGCGAAAATACATCGTCTCTTAAAAGTTTCGCCTCTTTAATTTTTGAGTGGCGGGGGGGGGGGGGGGGAGGAATAATTATGAATATATTTAAATTTAATTTTTTTTCTTTTCAAAACAAAAAATAATGAAATGATTTATGAACTGCAAAAAATTCGCAGGCTGAATCATGGAAATTATTCAAATTTACGCGGTTCAATTAATTTAATTAATTACAAAAAATATATTTAATGTTTCTTAATTTAAAATGAATTGGAGTCTTTCATTTCAAAATTCGAGTGCAAATTAAAATTATATTTCAAATTTGCCTGGTTAATGAAAAATCCATTGGAGCTGTCAGTTTAAAATCCTAGCTGACAATTATATTTCAAATTTGCCTCGTTAATTAATACATATTTAATGTTTTTTAATTTAAAATCAATTGGTGTTTTTTTCATTTTCATTCGAGTTCAAATGAATACAATATTATCTCGACACAAAGTCTAAATCAAAAATATCTAGTTTTAGTAAGAGAAATCAAGATAGAAATATTAATGTCCCAATGGAGTAATCGCTAGAGCCAATGACCATAGTTCAAGAGTTCGTCGGTTCGATTCTAGGCAAGAGCGTAATTTTTTTAGAGAAATTTCTCTAAGCGTTGTTACAAATTAATCTAGCCGAATATTATATAGTATATATTTTTAATTTGAAATCCTGATAAAAAGGTCGATTTTTATTTGAGAGCCGTTTTCAAATTAAAAAAATACAAATATATATATATATATATATAAATTCGCCCACTGTACCCCCCCCCCCCCCCCACCTCCACCCCGCCCGACCCCTCTAAACGTTTATTAATAGTTCTAACGTTTAGGGCAGTGATTCTCAACCTTTTTTTCGTCACGGCACACTTTTAATAATTAAAAAATTTGACGGCACACTAACAATAAAATAAATTAATAGAATTTTATTTGATTTATTGATTGATGTACCTATAAAATTATCATAGGACATTCTGCCTCCTGTAAAATGTTACTACATCTTTAGTTCAAATGATCAAATAAATATTTGGATTAAATGTATTGTCTCTTGGTAAAGAAATGTAAAAAAAAAAACAAATTATCAATTCGGGTGAGACCATTGCCTAGCTGCGGCGGCACACTTAAAGTATCTCGAGGAACACTTAATTTCCGCGGCACAGTTGAAAATCACTGGTTTAGGAAGAACAAAATATGTTAAAATCCACAATCACAATAGTTCTTCAAGGCCTTTGAGAACACTGGATTAATCCGACCCATTGTCTGCCTGGGTACAAAAGAAAAGAGAAACCCTTTTTTTCAAATCCCTAAGAATGGGATTTGTCTACCTGAGAATAATTAATTTGATTACGAAAAAAACCCATCAAAAACAATTTTGTCGAAGATGAGACCGTGACAGATCGAATTGTCTCCCCAAAAACCCCCTAACCCGTGAATTTCATCAAAATCGGTAGAGTCGTTTTCAAAATAGAACTAAGATACAAATATATATATATATAAATAAATAAATATATATATATAAATAAATAAATATATATATAAATAAATAAATATATATATATAAATAAATAAATATATATATAAATAAATAAATATACAATTTTTGCTCGTTTAATAAGAGTAGATATATTTAAATTTCAACGTGATCGAACGAAAATTTTTTGAAATATATAAATTAAATGAAAAATGAAAACTTTTTCACCAACTAGAGTCATAGTAATAAAGTTAAATATAATAAGCTATTATAAATGTAAGTTTTGTTTTAATTTTCTTGTGAAAAATGACTTTTTCTGTATTTTTGACCCAGAAGTTCTAAGAGAGTCCAAAATTTAATCAGCTATTCGCATTGGAATTGCAAACATTTTGGCATCAAAACTACTTTCTACAATTCGGTTCCTAAATTTTCGTTTATTTCAGAACCCAGATACATACAGAGAGAGAGAAAAAAAAACATGTTCGAAAATTATTATTTTTTATTTTCTACACACAAAAAAAAAAGAAAAAAAAAGAGTGAATTCAAGACTTCCTCTGCTTCACGGGGGACAAAATAAATTTTAAATTTGATTAGGTAAATCAATGTTGTTTATAGATAATAACATTATTATTTTAGCATACAGGGTATGGTCAAGTATTGTAATCGTGCATGAAAAAAGTGGGTTTTTTCCTTCTTTTTTTCAAAATATCTAAAAAACAGCTGAAACTATTTCAATTAAAAGAATTGAGCGAAACCATAGCATTTCGGTCTACAAAAAAGCTCTAATAAGTGAACATCGAAAAAATTATATTTTTCGAGATAATAATTGTTTTGTCAAAATGTCTGTTAGTTAGTTAGTTAGTCTGTGCATTACCAAATTTGTGGACGAGCTAGCTCAAAAACGAGTATGGATATCGAAACCAAATTTCACACGTAGTTTTGGTCCATTGAGATTAAGAGCTGATTAGATTTTGGTGCATATCGACCCAAAATTAAGGGTGGTTGAGGGGAGGTTAAAAATTAAAAATCTAGGTCGTTTGAGCAAACTCAACCAAATTTTGTATACATAATCAGTGGACCCCCAGAAGTCTAAAAATGCAAAATCTAACCGCTCAAAATGGGGAGGGGGCGGAGGGTCAAAAAATGAAAATCTTGGCCATTTACCAAACTCAACCAAATTTTGTATACATAATCAGTGGGTCCCAAGAAGTCTAAAAATGCAAAAACTAACCCTACCCCCTACATGATTATAAATAATTTTATTAAATATTAAATATAAGGTGAGGGGCCAGATTGTATGGTAAAGTCAAGTGGATGGCCACATCAGAACACGTCAGATTATTTTATTTCAATTTTTAGAATAGAGAAAAAAAAGTTAATACTTTTTCAAGACTCGGTACTTTCACCACCTGGAGCTTTTTTAGTACCTATTTAACATAATAATATAGTAATAAAGTTTATTTACTCTAAATATTATTTGAGAAAAAAATGATATCGCTGCATTTTTAAACCGTAAGTTCTAATGCCAAATTGTTCTGTGTTTTCTAGTATCTACATATCAATCTCAACGTTTTAAGAAATTTTATAGCTTTAAATTGTGCCACGAGTTGGACTGCCCTGGTAAACCAATTTAAAGAATGATATGAGGAATTATAATTTATTTTTTAAAAGGGTCACGGATATAATAATCCCTGACTATTCATTATCTATTGACTTGTAAGAACGTTCAAAGACCTAAAAGACAAGTTTTAGGACAGGAGAAAATTATCAATTAATTGTGATTGTTCTAGGAAATCCCAATTCCTTGTCTCCTTGTACTAGAATGATATAACTATAGACTTGCTTAGTGTCGTAAAATAATAAATATTTTAGAAAATGGAAATATAGGAAGAAGAATTTTTAAATATTTGAAACTTCATTATTTTTTTATCTTATACCAATAGTTAAGTTTATAATTTTGCTTTTAGTGAATTTTATTCTTGAAAAAAGCTTCACGTATTGTACACATTCATATTTCGAAAAAAATATATCTCTGCATCTCAATGTTTTAAGCAAGTTTTTAAGTTGATTTTATGTTGGGCCACACTCATTGCAGTGTTGGGTTACACGCGGTCCGGCGGGGCTCCGATTGGACAGCCCTGTCTTAGCTAATAAATGGAAAAGCAGTACAAGGATAATGAAACT
Organism: Forficula auricularia; assembly: GCA_024734495.1. Classification (NCBI taxonomy): domain Eukaryota; kingdom Metazoa; phylum Arthropoda; class Insecta; order Dermaptera; family Forficulidae; genus Forficula; species Forficula auricularia. The sequence continues at coordinate 7,283,398 of JALMQS010000025.1, read as the reverse complement.
TCAAAACCGAAGTTTCAGAAAACATTCCCCCCTTTCTCAAAATTTAAAAGGGTCAACGAAGGAAGCTTGTAACTCCCTCCGTCTTGATTCCTTTTACAGTGCTTGTGCTCTTCTGTGATTAGAATTTGTCGATGGTATCAACCGAAAAGACTTAAATTATATTTACAAAAAAACTAAAAAACACCCTTCTAAAAAGTACAAAATTATGTAATAAACATAAAGTCAAAAAGCGTTGGGGCACTTAGTCGAAATTTTTTAAAAGTACATATTTCTGAGGCCCACACTTTTTGACTTTATGTTTATTACATAATTTTGTACTTTTAGAAGGGTGTTTTTTTAATTTATTTTTTTACTTTTTAGTCTTAATTATTTTTATAGAGAAAAGATGGCGGAATTTAACAGAATAATGAAATATTTTTATTTTTATATTTTTTTTTTTTTGGCTTTTCGGCCTTTCTAGCCATAGGCCTAATTACGACACTAGTTATATATTTTTTTTAAAATTTGTCTCTACCCCCCGGGGTCAGATTTTAGCTGGATGCCTCGAGTCGGATTCGAACCCGGGTCCCCTGGTTAGCTCGCTGTTAGTTTGCAGTATTTAACAGAACAAAAGTTACATTGATAGATACATTTATACATACAGGTGAAAAAGCGTGTTAAAAAATGGTTCCTAACAAAGAATAAATTTAACTTACACACAAAATACATTCTGTAATGAAAATGTGTCCATGTTAGGGACCACATTTTAGACCAACTAAAAAAAACTAAAAGTTTGATTTTTCTAAATACAAGAAAATCCATGTAAGAGAGAAAGAAAGAGTTTGTGTGTGTGTGTGTCTCATTTCCAGTTTCAAGGAGAAGCCAAAAGAGTAAACGATCCCTGGCCAGGATTGAATCCTAGCCAAAAAGAATTCTCAGAGCTACAAGCAAGCGCAACGTGTCAAATAAATCACCCGGGTGGGTTTTCGCTTTCTCCCATAATGGCAATATTGAAACAACTCAGCGAGGAGCAGAAAACAGCCCAGAATTGCACTCTATGCTTTCCAGTTGTTGTTGTTCTTCTTTTAATATTTATTATTACATCATCCGCTTGTGAAAATGCACTTGATTACATTTTTCAATTGTTCTATTGTATTCGCTTTTTAGCTATGTTAATTGATTTGATATCATATAATTCAAATAACACAGGTGCAACTCAACCGAATAGAAATATGTATAACTAGAGATCAAAAAAATTATTTTTTAAGGAAAAATCAATGAGGTTGTCCTCTGCTTGATGGAAATTAAAATATTCTTATATATAAGTCAATATATAATTTATTTATTAGAAATTATAATTTCGAAGGCTTCACCATCATTATCAGTTTTTTTTTTATAATAAAATTTTATCTGTTGTTTCTCGTACTACAAATACTCAATTGGATGTAGGTAAATATGTTTTTGTTATAATAGTAAGCAGGTTCACTTTTAAACAAATCACAAAGAGGATAATCTCAATGATTTTAGGTGTTGTAATATAATTAGATAGTAAAAAGTTAAATATGCAATTTCGAAAAGGGCACATGTCTAAAAATTGAAAATATTCAGGAATGAAAAAACTAATTATTTTCTAAAGTAGTGTAAAATTTATAAAATTAATTTTTTGAGTTACATTTGAGGTCAATTAGCAATCGAAAATTACAGAAATATTTGAATTTTTTTCAACATTAATTCCTGTGAATTAGTTGTAATAGACTGATGAATAGGGCAAAGCTCTCGAAACTATAGTCCCGTTATGAATAAATTAAAAATTTATAATTCCAGCAGAAGACACACTCTTTTTTGTCTGTTTCAATTTATAAAAATTCTCTTACTCTCGGCACAAAACTTTCAACTTGAAATATTTGATGTTAAACGTTATCATATATACATTTTTAGATACTTTATTGGTATGAGATTTGGTCTTTTCGAAATTTTCAGTATTGAGTACACAAAATTTAAAGAAAAAAAAACATATAAATTTTGCGAAACTTTTATTATAGGTATCTAAAATTCAACATAATAAATCAAACATTAAGTAAGTAACAGACTTTGTTTAAAATTCTTCTGCAGGCTCTCTTTCGTTTCTAATTGGCCATTACAGTACTACTTCATAAAAGTCTGTAAATTCTACGGGTATGTATTGTTTCAACTTTGCAATGTCTGCAATTTTCAGACTAAGAGGGTCACATCTCCTAGAGTTGTGGCAGTAAAATTGATACCAGAGTATTTTTTCGAATATAGTAGGTGCATGGAAGCTTTTTAGATTACATTTATATGAAAAAATGTATATGTCAAAAAATTCAAGTTATTCCATTTTCGAAATTGCATATTCAATTATAGAATTAATGTTTTGAAAAAAAAAATCGGTTGTCTGTAAAGTCGGTTTACTGACGATAGTTGAACGTGACAACGTCATAAGAAAATACTGATGGAATGGTATTTTCTTATGACGTTGTCACGTTCAACTATCGTCAGTAAACCGACTTTACAGACAACCGATTTTTTTCATAAAATTCTTCGTTCAGAAAATCATTTTAAATTTACAAAATACTTGAATAAAATTTATTGTTTAAATTTCTACTCGACTGTTAAAATTTAATTTTTGATTTTATTATTTTATAATAATAAATTTTGTATTGACATTATTTCTTTCAGCAAGTAAACTGAATAAAAGTTGTTGTTCAATTAGTTACTTAATTATTTTTGCAAATTTAATTGTAATTTATTGTAAAAAAGTAATAATTTTGAATAATTTATTATAAGAATAAACTGTGATTAAATTATTGTTCATAAATCTTAAATTTAAAATTTAAAATTTGGAAACATCATTAAAATTTTTGTAACTGTAGCTTTTAAAAAGCCCGCCTCAATCTTTGTCGCTCGTTCCGCGCTCTCGCTTGCACTTCAAGACTTAAATGGAACGCCTCATGAGTCATGTTTTTTCGAGCGTGCAGCCGACTTCATCGAATTATAAGACGTTGTCACGTCAAAAATATGTGTGAGCCTCATCCAGATAAGTTCACAGGGGAAGTGAAACTTTAGTCGTAGATGTTATTTAAATCATTTAAATTTCCTAATTTTAATAAATTTTATTTTAAGTTGTACCGGAAAGTCATTACCGGTTTTTTCAAAAAAAAACTACGTAATTTTTAAGAAAATGGAAAATTTATTTATTCAAAGTATTGGCCATTTGATTCTATACATCTTGCCCATCTTTCTGGCAATTTATGGATGCCATCCCAAAAAAACTGTTTGTCCTTTGAGCAAAACCATTCATCGAGCCATTTTCTAACTTCTTCGAAATTGGCGAAGTGCTGCTCTGCAAGCGCGTGTCCCATCGATGCGAAAAGTTGACAGTCGGACGGGGCAAGGTCTGGAGAGTACGGCGGGTGCGATAATATGTCCCACCCAAGTGCTTTCAACGCTTCCTTGACCGGTTTTGCTTTATGAGACGGCGCGTTGTCGTGTTGTAAAATCACTTTACCGTGTCTTCGGGCCCATTCTGGACGTTTTTCGATCAATGCGTGGTTCAAATTGATCATTTGTTGTCGGTGTATTGTTTTTTCAATTGTTTTTGAGTTTGGGTTGGGTCTTCATCCAATAACTCCTCTAGTTTCGCATCTTCAAACTTTTTGGTCTACCAGAACGTTCTTTATCTTGCACATCGAAATCACCACTTTTGAATTTTCGAAACCACACCTCACTTGTTTTTAAGGTTAAAGCATGCTCACCGTAAGTTTCTACCAGCAAACGATGACTTTCAGCGGCTTTTTTCTTTTGATTAAATAAGAAAAGTAATGCGTGCCGCAAATGCACGTTTTCAGGCATGAAACTTGACATTTTCAAAGAGGTATAAATCTATGAAGGTGTTACTTTCGCAAAATATAACATGTATAGCTTTGAAGCTTGATGTCAGTAGAATAAAATGCATATGTGTCAAATCATAACATTGCATACTTAAGCCTAGCGACATCTGTTAGGAAAACCGGTAATGACTTTCCGGTACACCTGGTATATCCTGCAAGTTCTGAATTTTGTAAGTCCAAAATCTAATTAATGCTTCATTTTTGAATCAAGAACAATCTTTTTATTAATTTCATTTCTTGCTCAATTGTAGGCATCGAATTATACACAAGACAGGTAGACTGAAAAAATCTTACTTGAAAATAGGTTTTCATCATATTTTTATTGGCGAAAATCGCGATAGGTCCTGACATCTCTCCCAGGCCAGAAAGTTATCGGGGAAACAAAATATATTCTCACATAAGAATAATACATTTACTTTGCCGCTAACTGTCGTCTTTTATTTTCGCTAATAAACACGAATAAGCAAATTAAAATTTTTAAATAAATTTGTTATATCAGCCGAACTGGCTTTACACTTACTCTGCGTTAATATTCATTTAAATAAGACAATTGAAAATTTAATAAATCAAGAGTAAATTTTCTTCTGTTTATAAAAAAATGAGTTTATAATTTCGAACAATATACGATAATATTTAATTTTCTGACACTAAAACTAAACTAATATTTCATATCGTGTCTTTTTATATATTTATTCTAGAGAAATTTATTTAATTAGATTTCGTTAGTCAAAAACCCAAATTAAATTTTTTCAGTATCCAATATCTAAATTCATGTCTGTTAGGTTTCTAAATCTTTTTTATAAACTATTTATAAAACTTTTCTCAAAGACATTCGATTTTTATAAAAATAATTTACAGCAAATGAATATGAGATTTCTTTCTATTGGTTCTGTGAGCGTCAGGTTTTCTTTTAGATATGCGGGTTGCTAGCCCTACATAAAACCCCCAACCTGGAGGACCAGTGGTTCTCGCTTAGTCTGGCCCCATCTCATCCTCGGCCCGTCCGGCTTGGGAGGCCCTACCAGTAGCTACGCTACCGCCGGCATGGCCCGAGGAATCACAGGAGCACACAAGCCTCCCCACCACGACAAGGCGGAGAACCCACGGGGACACATCCGTTACAAAGCAGCTTCTCCGGACAACTGAGATGAGAGTTGTAAGAGCCATCCATTCGAAGACCCTACATGACAAAATCCGGAGCGAACACCTTAGGCAAATAAGCGGTCTTCAGGACATAGTCGATTGGGTTCACGTAAGAAGAAGATGCTGGGCTGCCCATGTAGATAGAATGCAAGACGACCGTCTCCCGAAAATTTTGTCAAAAAACCGTCCCGAGGGGGTCAGAAGCCGTGGAAGACCAAAAAAACGATGGAAAGAGAGTTATGACCCTGATGACTGATTGTAATATGTTGGAGAAACAGGTGTTCACACCTATATAGAAGAATAAGAAGAAGAAGAATATGAGATTCTTGATAAATACTATAAAAAAAAAAAATAATAATAAATAAAATAAAAAATCTTTAAATTCAAAAAGCTCTGAAGAAAAGATGTTACTTACAGTAGGCAAATTTGAACTAAAAAATTTAATATCTCCACCTAATAAATACAAGATATTTCATACATTTTAGATTTTAAAATTTTTGTGATATCATAGTTACATAGAGTCATAGATAAATGACTTTGTGTGCCTCTAAGGTTCACAAAACACTTAGGTAAATATTGTAAAAACACTTAACTACTTTTAATAATACTTAGTAAATAAGCTGACGTGTTCTGATGTGGCCATCCACTTGACTTTACCATACAACCTGGCCCCTCACTTACATTAATATTTAATAAAATTATTTATAATCATGTAGGGGAGGGGGGTTAGTTTTTGCATTTTTAGACTCCTAGGGGCACACTGATTATGTATACAAAATTTGATTGAGTTTGGTAAATGGCCAAGATTTTCATTTTTTGACACCCCTCCCCCCATTTTGGGTGGTTAGTTTTTGCATTTTTAGACTTCTGGGGACCCACTGATTATGTATACAAAATTTGGTTGAGTTTGGTAAATGGCCAAGATTTTTATTTTTTGACCCCCCCCCCCATTTTGGGCGGCTAGATTTTGCATTTTTAGACTTCTGGGAGGTCCACTGATTATGTATACAACATTTGGTTAAGTTTGCTCAAACGACCTAGATTTTTAATTTTTAACCCCCCTCGACCCCCCTTAATTTTGAGTCGATATGCACCAAAATCTAATCAGCTCTTAATATCAATGGACCAAATCTCGTGTGAAATTTGGTTTTGATATTCACACTAGTTTTTGAGCTAGCTCGTCCACAAATTTTGTAACGCACAGACTAACTAACTAACAGACATTTTGACAAAACAATTATTATCTCGAAAAATATAATTTTTTCGATGTTCACTTATTAAAGCTTTTTTGTAGAGGAAAATGCCATGGTTTAGCTCAATTTTTTTAATCAAAATAATTTCACTCGTTTTTGTGATATTTTGAAAAAAGAAGGAAAAAAACGCTTGCACGATTACAATACTTGACCATACCCTGTATGGTAAAGTAAAAAGAGATTGTTAACTAGTGAATCGAAAAGTGTTAGAGTAGATGTTTGTAATTATATATAAGCAAGGTTGATTTCACACCCTCACGAATTGAACCCGAGTTCAAAATGAAATCCGGCTTGACACCAGAGTCGAACCTCGGGTTATCACGCGTAAAAAAATTTTACTCAAAGATTTATTCATCATTAAACAATTTGGCACTTAAGTGATTCTAAATGTAAATAAATAAATAAATAAATAAGTCAATAACTTCTAAATATACTAATAAATAAATAATCTAAATATTCAGACACACAATATATATTTTAAATATAATTTTTTGAGGTTTCGATTTATGATAATTTTCTTTAGATATCTTAACACTGTTGTCATCGGTAATTTGAACTTACGTAAGAAGACTTAAAATTGATTTAGGCTTATAATTCTATGGTGAAATTGGCTTTAAGAGCCTTGCTATGTGGAAAAACCTAACCCAATAGCTCTTGGGTATTTAGAAATTTAGCGTTATTACTTGTTAGGGGTGGTTAAACACTGTTTTGTATTGGCTTATAACAGGTGTCCAAATCCAGTCATGTAAATCCTCCATGAAATTGATTGGCAACGCTTAATTGAATATACAGGTTGTTGTAACTCTCTTTTCCCAGAAGAATTACAATGACTTGAGGGTATATAGTAGGTATATGGCGGCACAAACAGGGGCTGACCAATATTACAGTTCCGTGTTTCAATAAGAACTAGTATTCCCAACATGCCTTTGGCCAATTTATTGATTAGCTTTGCAAATTGTGGAAAAAACTTGAATAAATGCATATTATTATATATGATGAAAACAATAAAAATTTCAATTTCATTTTTTTTTTCAAACCGATAACTGATTCGAAGATATCGCGAATAAAGCACATGGTTAATACATTGACTCAGCTGTTGAATGAGGAAATCATCGAAAAGACAAAGTGGCAGACTATTAGGATTTTTTTTTTATTGAATCTTTTATGAACTCTAGATAAAAAAGAAAAGATATAATCTTATTAGCATCATGGCAGTAATCCAAATTAATACTTGACTCGATTTTATTTTCCTTTACATAAGGGGCATTCCACGTCAAATCGGACGGTTTGAAAAATTTTAATTTTTGATTTCCTTCATTTTTTAACATTTTTTAGTATCCATCAAAAAACTCTTCCTGTGAAATTTTCTTAATCATCGGTTTAAAAGATCTCGAATTTCGATTTTTTGCACAGAACTTCTTCAAAAATGGTCCGATTTTTTTTTAATTTTTGTTTTTTTATATACTTTTTAAATAAAATACAAAACAATTATTTAAAGTATTTTTATATCCCATTTTTGAGTGTGAAAGTTTTAATCTTGTTTTTGAAACTATATGTTCTCTTCGATTTTTACTTTACCATACAGCATATGATCAAGTATTGTAATTGTGCATGAAAAAAGTGTTTTTTTTTCCTTCTTTTTTTGAAAATATCTCAAAAATGGCTGAAACTATTTGAATTAAAAAAATTGAGTGAAACTATGGCATTTCGGTCTACAAAAAAGCTCTAATAAGTGAACATCGAAAAAATTATATTTTTTGAGATAATAATTGTTTTGTGAAAATGTCTGTTAGTCTGTCTGGTTGTCTGATTGTCCGTCTGTTAGTCTGTGCGTTACCAAATTTTTGTGTACGAGCTAGCTCAAAAACTAATTTGAATATCTAAACCAAATTTCACACGTAGTTTTGGTTCATTGAGATTAAGAGCTGATTAGATTTTGGTGCATATCGACCCAAAATTATGGAGGGTTAAAAAATGAAAATCTTGGCCATTTACCAAACTCAAACAAATTTTGTATTCTTAAATAATCAGTGAGACCCCAGAATTCTAAAAATGCAAAAAATAACCGCCTAAAATGGGGAGGGGGGGTGTCAAAAAACGAAAATCTTGACCCTTGTACCAAACTCAACCAAATTTTGTATACATAATCAGTGGGACCCCAGAAGTCTAAAAATCCAAAAACTAACCGCTCAAAATGGGGGGTGGGGAGTGAAGGGTCAAAAAATGAAAATTTTGGCCATTTACCAAACTCAACCAAATTTTGTATACATAATCAGTGGGCCCCCATGAGTCTAAAAATGCAAAAACTAACCCCCCTTCATGATTATAAATGATTTTATTAAATATTAAATATAAGTGAGGGGCCAGGTTGTATGGTAAAGTCAAGTGGATGGCCACATCAGAACACGTCAGCTTATTTTGATAATTTTTTTTTAAACTTCTATTCATTCTGCAAATTTTAAGACCGGGTTGATAGTGGCCCAATAATAATTACTATTTTTTTTCGATTTTCGATTTTTTATTTTAATTTTCTTTCAACAAACAAAAATACTAATTATTTATTTTAAACACTTGTTAACGAAAAAAAATCAATACAAAATTACTAAAAAATGAGAACTCAATACCCAAAAAGTGGTTTTAATAATGGTTAATAGCAAATAAGATTTTTTCGAAATTTTCGAAAATCTAAAAAAGTAGTAATTATCATAGACCCAAATTTGTAGAATGAATAGAAGTTTAAAATAAAAAATTATCAAAAAAATCGAAGAGTACATAGGTACAGTTTCAAAAACAAGATTAAAATTTTTAAAACTCAAAAATTACATATAAAAACACATCAAATAATTTTTTGTATTATTTTTCTAAAAAGTAGGTATGTAAAAAACAAAAATTTTGAATTTGGACCATTTTTGAAGATGTTAAGATCGAAAAACCGAAATTCGATATGTTTTAAACCGGTGATCAAAAATTTTTTAAAATTTACCAGGAAAAGTTTTTTGATGGATACTAAAAAATGTCTAAAAATTAAAGAAATCAAAAATTAAAATTTTTCAAACCGTCCGATTTGGCTTGGAATGACTCATAACGTAGTATGAAAGTTAAAGTATTGGAGTATTGCATTCACTTTCAGGAAGTTCAATTTTCAAAGCCTTCTATCTCCAGAAGTAGACAAGTTTATTTAAATAGAACAATTCAAAATAAAAGTATTCGATGCTTTTAAAATACACTGCGCGTCAAAAAAGGTAACAAACAATTTTATTCAAAAAAAGACAAATAAAATATATTTTAAATACAATTTAATCGATTAAACCTTTAATAAGATTTATTTTAAACATTTCTAAATAATATTAACATTTATTTAAATCATTTTAATAAAAGAACTTATTTAAAATTAAAAAAATCAAATAATGTGATATTTATCGTATTGCTTTGAATTCTGATATCTCGATTTTAATCATTTAAAACCTTTTTCTTTTTCAATAAGTTTATTATTTAGTCTTTATGTGAGTCTTTTCGACCAGACACATAAAAATCATGCCGCTTAGCGCTACAAATTGTGCGAAAGCAGTTGCTCTAATCCAGGATGGTCGCACTTACAGATACGTAGCTGATGTTCTTGGTACAACACCAAAAACTGTTTTTAAAGTTGTAAAGCGGTTTAGAGAACACAATACTTATCAGAGGCAACCTGGGTCAGGACGTCCAAGATGTACATCGAGAACAGATGACCGCTTTATGTCTCTTCAAGTCCTTCGGGACAGATTCACAACAGCGGTACAGGCGAGAAATCGCCTTCAAGAAGCTCGGCAAGTCAATGTAAGCGTCAGCACAGTTAGAAGAAGACTTAAAGAGGCAAACCTTGTTTCTAGAAGACCTGCTACAGGTCCAATTTTATCCTATACACACCGAATGGCGCGCCTTCACTTTGCCAAAGAACATAAAGATTGGCATGGGAACAATTGGGCTAATGTTCTCTTCACCGATGAGTCACGATTTACCTTAAGATCATCTGACGCACGTGAAAGAGTATGGAGAAGACCAGGGGAGCGATATGCACCATGTACATTCTCGTGAAGAACAGCATATTGTGGTGGATCTGTGATGGTGTGGGGCGGCATCAATACCAACGCTCGTACAGAGCTCGTTTTTATCGAGAATGGGTCTCTTAACGCACATCGCTATATCGAGGAGGTTATACAACAACATATTGTCCCTTTTTCTCCTTATATTGGTGAAAATTTTCTTCTCATGCAAGACTCATTGCTGCTTGGAGTGTGTCAAATTTCCTAGATGAGGTTGGTATTCCATGTATGAAATGGCCAGCACGAAGCCCAGACTTAAACCCGATAGAACATGTTTGGGATATGCTTGGGAAACATGCCAGAAAAATGAATTTTTACTCACTGGGAGAACTTAAAAGTTTTCTTATTGAAGAATGGGAAAAAATTCCTCAGGAGGACATTAGAGCTCTAATTGAGGGGATGCCATCAAGGATTGAAGAAGTTGTTAGTATTCGAGGAGGCAATACGCATTATTAAGGTGCAAGAAAACTTTTGTTTTTGTTTTTATTGAAAAAAAAGGTTTTAAATGATTAAAATCGAGATATCAGAATTCAAAGCAATATGATAAATACCACATTATTTGATTTTTTTTAATTTTAAATAAGTTCTTTTATTAAAATGATTTAAATAAATGTTAATATTATTTAGAAATGTTTAAAATAAATCTTATTAAAGATTTAATCGATTAAATTGTATTTAAAATATATTTAATTTGTCTTTTTTTGAAAAAATTTGTTTGTTACCTTTTTTTTTGACGCGCAGTGTATATACAGGAGATAAAGGCGCATTCTCAACTAAAACAATTTTTTACTGTAGAAATTGCGCCCTCTTCCTCAGTATAGTCATTTTAAGTTTGATATAATGTCATTATTCCAAAAATGAAATTACAGATTAATAGTTTCCTTCAAATGGTTCTAGAAGGCATGAGAATCACATTTTTGACATTGGACGTTTATCCCCCTGTAGCCTTCATATAGAAACTCGATTTAGAAAAATAAAACGGGTCTCGTGGCCGCCAGAGCCAAAAATGACCCGAAAATTTAATAGTCGGTTTTTGTGTATGTGCCCGGTGCAATGTGCTATCTCAATAAGTATCAGTAAGTTATCGAGAAACGGAATTTGAAACCTAAGTTAAGAATTATTCAGAAACAATAAGGTAAGATGTTGGTTCAAATTGATAAACTCCCTCTACCCCATAAATTTTTATAATTTTTTCTAATTAATATAACAAAGAATAATTGCTATATCAATGAGAATTGTTTTTGACCACGCTTATTTGAAAAATATATTTATCCCTATACCCCTTTGCTTGAAGGTTGTGCTGATTTTTATTATTTTTCTCACAAGCAATCCCTATGATTTTTTCTTAAATCGCTGTGCTTAACAAGTTTCACAATTTTTATTATGTATATTTTGTGTTATCTCAATAATTGAAACAACTGTGCATGGACTGACTAATCTGAAGTGGAATTTTTATTAGTAAATGAAGATTTTATTTATGTGATTAATATGATTAAAATTTGAATTTTTATTTAAATCTACACATAATTAATTATAATTATTTATTAAACACGATAACTACCTAATTAAATTGTATTATTTGTAAGTGTTCAATAAATAATTATAGTTAATTAAGTGTGATTTAAATAAAAATTCAAATTTTAATGAAAATGGAATATTGGTAGGATGATTTTAAACAAGTGAAGGTGGTAAGGAAAGGTCGTATGGTGCACACACACACACACACACACACACAAGCTGTTTTTATTTGTTGAATATTGAAAGTTAACAGGACACATTCGCAAATTATTTAGAGCGAGACCTAAGGGCAACGGGTGCATCACAATTAAATTGTATAATTGAAATAAATTGTAAAAAATCAAACTGCGGAACGGTAATATTACAATAGGCTTTGTACATAGCATGTTGGTAATTTGATAATTACGCACATTAAAAGTCTTGATATGTTGACAGGACTGATTTTCTCGTCCAATTACGGTAGATAGACCACAAGTGTCTCTATTTATTGTTTGTTCTATGTTTGATTGTTTGGCTGTTTTAACTTATATTGCAATCGACGAGCTTTTCGGGTTGCTTATATCTCTCTAAAATTAATTGCTGAAGGTAATTAACCACTCTCTGTCTATTTCGGCAATGCCCAATGCCAGTACCAATAGGTGTACAAGGGCGGATCCAGGAGGGGCGACCGCCCCCCATAGAGGCCCGTGCCTGGCAAAAAAATAAAAAAAAACATTTTTTTTTTTAAAGTTTATAAAATAAAGTTCTATATGTGTGTGTGTGGGGGGGGGGGCGTCTCTGACCCCCCCCCCCCCCGCTTGGACAATTCGATCGCGACACACTTTCGAGATAAAAAGTATATCTTATATACATCGGGCACCTTATATACATTCTCCCCCCCCCCCCCATAAAAAAATTCCTGGATCCGCCCTTGTAGGTGTGCCCATGAGATCTCTAATGTTTGTTGTGATATTTATTTAAGGATATAAAGGGTGTCTTTTGTCTTCAGCTTAATATGAATTCACTTCTGACTAAACTATCATTTAATTTTCATGTGAAATAATTAAGGCGACTGTGGATTAGTGGTTAGAGTGTCGGGCAGCTGACCTGAAGTACACTGGTTCGAGACTGAGTCTCGTCAGATATTTGCGGTCGCCTCCTTTTGGAAAGCAATGACAACCTACCAAGAGTATAATTGCCTAGTAACCTCTCCAAACTAGCCGTTCGGAACCGGGGTTAAAAAGTAGGTCCCGTATATCTGTGTAAAAACAGCTAAAACACCTCAACACAGGTGTATGTGGAGAGGAGCCATAACGTCAGGGAGACCTGATATGGCACTTGAAGAAGAAGTGAAATAATTACATTAGACTGAAGATGAAGTGGATTTTCCGAAACTTTATAACCAAATTTTATTTTTCTTCGATTTTTGATTTGATTTTTTTTTTTTCAAGATTCTTACAAAACTTAAGTGACTTAATTTTTTTTAAATTATTTTTAAATTAAGGTTTTTTTTAGTCACGAACTAATAAAAGACAACTAATTTCAGTTAATTATTATTATTTATTTGTATTACAACTAAACAGTTTCGGTCACCTCTGGTTGAAATTTACTACTGGAGATGGTCGGCAAGAGGTTGCCGAAACTGTTTGTGAAATAAATAATAATAATTAACTGAAATTATTGTCTTTTATTATTATGACTAAAAAAACTATAATTTAAAAATAACATATTCTCTATATCATGTAATGATATAGAATATAATGAAGTATTCTAATCGCTCACTTGAGTCTTGACTCTTTAGTATCTTCTATTTCAGAGATGAAAAAGTTAATTTCACTTTGTGACTTTGTTGGAAGGAATCAATTCCCAATTTATAGGTATTTAGTCATTTTAAATCTTATTAAAATTTTTAATTAAATGATACAACAAATTTATTCTTTCTCTCCTTATCATGGAGAAATAAGAATAAATCCGATATTTTAAGTATTATGGAAGTTATAAAGATACGGAACCCTGGCTATGAAGTCATACTGTGATTGAGGCTCTCTCTCGTACCGTTTCTTTTTAAATAAATTAAAAAAAAAAAAAGTATCCTCAAAGTAATAAAAAATATTTTTTACTTTTTATTTCATTATATCAAAAAATTAAAATACAATACAAACAATCCAAAAAACGCGTTTCGGAGAATTTCTCCCCTTTTCAACAGTAAAATTTTTTTCAACACTGTTGCTTTCTAAATTTTAGAGGAATCAACTTTTTTTATATTTTTGCAAAAAATTTTCCATTGAAAAAGGAGAAATTCTCCCAAAAACTTGTTTGGTTTCGAATAAACGTGTTTTTTTATTGTTTTTAAAGATTTGTATTCTTTATTGGTATTTATTACACAATTAATAGTTAGTTTTTTTCTTTGAAATATAATGGTAATTTTTAGATTATGTTATTTAATTACATTTTTGAAAGTAGAGCCGACAATTTGAAAATGAGGAAAATAAAATTTTAAAATAGTTTTTATATTGAAGAAGACAATAAAAAAGAAGTGTGTCTTCTGCTGGAATTATAAATTTTATTTATAACGAGACTATAGTTTCATAAATTAATTCCTGTGAATCCATTGTAATAGACTGATGAAGAGGGCAAAGCCCTCGAAACTATAGTCTCGTTATAAATAACATTTATAATTCCAGCAGAAGACACACTCTTTTATTTGTCTCCTTCAATTTATAAAAATTCTGTTACTCTCGGCAAAAAACTTTCAATAGATTTTATAGTTCTCAATACAGAATTTGAAGATTAATTGTTTTTATAACATTTTGTTTCTTTGAATAAAATTTAGAGTACCATACAATATTTCTTACATTTCATCTGGAGAGCTGTTTGTTCAATAAATTCCGAAGGTTTAGCGATCTTCGGAAAATTTTCTGAAGGTTTCTCAGTTAGTATATTTACCTAACAGAATGACAATAATAAATTTTTATCTATAATATAATTCAAAAAGCTAACCCATTATGCGTAGTTACCATTGACGGATACAATTTATTAGTCTAGATATAAGATCTAGTAATCATTTAATATATGTTATTATGATCATATATCTTCAAATTTTTGTATGACCCCGGATTAAAGCTCCAATTCGTAGTTATTTCAATCCACAGTGACTGGCAAAAGCCATATTAAGCATAGGTACACACACTCAGAGTTTTTCAAAAAAAGTTTTTGCCGAGAGTAGCAGAATTTTTATATATTGAAGGAGACAATAAAAGAGTGTGTCTTCTGCTGGAATTATAAATTTTATTTATTTATAACGAGACTATAGTTTCGAGGGCTTTGCCCTCTTCATCAGTCTATTACAATGGATTCACAGGAATTAATTTATGAAAAGCCCTCGAAACTATAGTCTCGTTATAAATAAATAAAATTTATAATTTCAGCACAAGACACACTCTTTTATTGTCTCCTTCAACTTTTATATACTGGTTTCGAAGCAAATAGGGCATTTTATTAAAATTGTCATCATTTTAGTTCATTATTTCTATTAATGAAAGCTTATAATGCGAATTAAGGACAAGTTATTGTGTGATTTTTTATAAAGAAAAAATAATGTACTTTATAGGAATGTGTGATGTAACTATTAGATAACCATGAAGAAGACGGCAAAGTCAACGAAACGTTGGCGGAAAAATAAAAAAAAAACACACAAAAACTTGTCCTTAATTCCCATTATAAACTCGTATTCTATTAAAAATGACTATATTTTGTGCAAAAAGAGACGTGACAAATTTTTCTTCGGTGATAGACTTAAAAATTAAAGTATCTACCTGGAACACCGAGCTATGCTCGGTAATTTTTTGCTTCAGTTTAAAGCAATATAATAATATTAATTAGTAGAGATTGTGGTGTTGGTGCAAGGTGAAACATCTTTAATAAAGATAAGAGTAAATAAATATTATATTTAATATTGATTTACTATGAGTTAAGGATACTAGGTCACTTATTTCACATTAAAATTAAAAAATTAAAAGATATAAAAAAAGATTATATCTTTTAATTTTTTAATTTTAATGTGAAATAAAAGATTATATCTTTTAATTTTTTAATTTTAATGTGAAATAAGTGACCTAGTATCCTTAACTCATAATAAATCAATATTAAATATAATATTTATTTACTCTTATCTTTATAATAATATTATTTTTAATTCTAAATTCAGGTTAAAAAGTCGATTTTTATTAGCAGCCAAAAAAAACGTTTTCACCTGCTATAGCCATCATCAAGACATATCACTGGGCAAAAAGTTTTGAATTTAATTGCAATTAAAAATAATATTAATACTTATACAGGGTGCTTCAAAAAAATGTATACACACTTGGAACTTCCATAGAAAATTTATTTACCGTTCTACAAAGTTAAATTTCAGGAAAATAGAAAGCTGAAAGTCCAATGTAAATGAAACATAAATAACAAATGTTAATACTGTTCAAATTGGTGACCTGCAGCATCAATACAATTCTGAGTACGAGTCACCACTGATTCTGTACATCGTATCAAAACGTCCAATGAGATTTCTCTACACACTGCTTGAATCTCATTCCAAAGAATGTCTAGGTTTCGTGGTTTACGTTTGTACACCTCATCTTTTACTGTGCCCCACAAGAAGAAATCCAGTGGTGTAAGGTCTGGAGAGCGTGCTGGAAACTCGATTGGCCCCCTGCGTCCTATCCACTGGCCCGACAAATTTTGATCCAGGTAAGCTCGTACGTCCCTGTGATAGTGCGGCGGGGCACCATCTTGTTGAAAATAAAAATCATCATTATCCGGACGTACGAGCTTACCTGGATCAAAATTTGTCGGGCCAGTGGATAGGACGCAGGGGGCCAATCGAGTTTCCAGCACGCTCTCCAGACCTTACACCACTGGATTTCTTCTTGTGGGGCACAGTAAAAGATGAGGTGTACAAACGTAAACCACGCAACCCAGACATTCTCTGGAATGAGATTCAAGCAGTGTGTAGAGAAATCTCATTGGACGTCCTGACACGATGTACAGAATCAGTGGTGACTCGTACTCAGAATTGTATTGATGCTGCAGGTCACCAATTTGAACAGTATTAACATTTGTTATTTATGTTTCATTTACATTGGACTTTCAGCTTTCTATTTTCCTGAAATTTAACTTTGTAGAACGGTAAATAAATTTTCTATGGAAGTTCCAAGTGTGTATACATTTTTTGAAACACCCTGTATATATAAATTCTCTTCCTGACCCTTTTATGGTAATTCCTGAAGAAGGATGCACGATCATTCGAATTGTCGGATTTTTAAGAGAATGAAATTGATATTCTAATTAATTATTTTATAGAAAAATACCTTTAATTAATTAAATTGTTTAATTTTTAATATATAATAATATTTGTAATGATCTATTTGCGGGATTTAAAATTAAAAAACCAATTAATTATTAAAAGGAAATTGAATAAAAATGTAATTATACATTTTTATCCGAGACACTAAACTGTGAATAATTATTTCAATTAACAAAAAAGCCATCAAAATCAACTTATCCGAAAATGAGACCGTGACAGATCAAATTGTCAACACAAAAACCCCCTAACCCGTGAATTTCATCCAAATCGTTAGAGCCGTTTTCGAGAAACAAGAATTGCTCGTTTAATATAATACGAGTAAATTAATAATAAGATTATTGGTGTTTAGAAATATCTTAAAGGTGAAAAAATTTCAAATCTGTGATGATAGATAGATGCCGTTTTAAAATAAATATAACAGAAATTTTTTGAAGACTCGGTATGCTCTTTTAAACGTATAAATATATGACATGGTTTAAAATACTAAAATCATTGAAAAATGATGTTTTCAGAAGTTTTGAACCAAAAGTTTTGAACTTAGAGAAAATCTGTTCAACTTAGTACCTATCAGACATAAATTTTCGGCTCTAACTTTAAATTGTTGTGTAAATATTCGTAGACACTGACTAAAAAATTTGTTTTAATGGTTCCAGTCCCCCCAATTTCTATGCATTTATATATTGTCTGTCATTACCATGAAAATCCAATCTACAATTTAGCCTAATAATGTTAATAGAAAAATAAATTTTATTATTTTGAAATACAGTCCGTAAGATCAATGATATATGGTATATGTTGAGTTAATTGACCTAATTGACTTCAATTAATATTAGTACTCTCATGAAGTTTTGGATTTCCTTTTGTATAACTAGAAGAGTTCATTTAGAAATATATTCTTTTTTTATTGGTTAATTAGTGTAGGCTAGCATTTTTTGCATGCATTTATTTGACTTAGTTTCTCTGTTTTTGTTTCTGCTAGAAGTATGTATTCAAATTTTGACTTACTCTCATATCCGAAGGGTGAACCGCGACCTAATATGCTGTACACCTACTTCCATTTGTGCTTCAAATATTTCCAAGCACTTCCAAATATTTCCAAGCACTTCCAAATATTTCAAGTACTTCTAAATATTTCCAAGTAATCCCAAATATTTCAATTAATTCCAAATATTCCAAGTAATTCCAAACATTTCCAAGCACTTCCAAATATTTCCAAGTACTTCCAAATATTTCAAAGCACTTCAAAATATTTCAAGTACTTCCAAATGTTCCAAGTACTTCCAAATATTTCCAAGTACTTCGAAAATATTTCCAAGTAATCCCAAATATTTCCAATTAATTCCAAATATTTCCAATTGAATTCCAAATATTTCCAATTAATTCCAAATATTTCAATTAATTCCAAATATTTCCAATTAATTCCAAATATTTCAAGCACTTCCAAATATTTCCAAGTACTTCCAAATATTTCCAAGTACTTCCAAATATTTCCAAGTACTTCGAAATATTTCCAAGTAATCCCAAATGTTTCCAATTAATTCCAAATATTTCCAATTAATAATCCAAGATTATTTCCAATTATCCAAATATTTCAAAGTTAATTCCAAATATTTCAAAGCACTTCAGATAGATATTTCCAAGTACTTCAAAATATTTCCAAGTACTATCACAAATATTTCCAAGTACTTCGAAATATTTCCAAGTTAATCCTACAAATATATTCCAATTAATTTCAAATATTTCCAAGTACTTCCAAATATTTCCAAGTACTTCCAAATATTTCCAAGTACTTCAAATATTTCCAAGTACTTCCAAATATTTCCAAGTACTTCCAAATATTTCCAAGTACTTCCAAATATACCCAAGCACTTCCAAATATTTCCAAGTACTTCCAAATATTTCAAAAGCACTTCCAAAATATTTCCAAGTACTTCCAAATATTTCCAAGTACTTCCAAATATTTCCAAGTACTTCCAAATATTTACAAGTACTTCCAAATATTTACAAGTACTTCCAAATATTTACAAGTACTTCCAAATATTTCCAAGTACTTCCAAGTACTTCGAAATATTTCAAGTACTTCGAAATATTTCCAAGTACTTACAAATATTTCCAAGTACTTCCAAATATTTCCAAGTACTTCAAATATTTCAAGCACTTCCAAATATTTCCAAGTACTTCCAAATATTTCCAAGTACTTCCAAATATTTCAAAATATTTCCAAGTACTTACAAATATTTCCAAGTACTTCCAAAATACTTCCAAAGAGGTGTACACCTACTTCAAATCGCAGATCATCCCTCGTTCATACCTATCCAATTTTTAAAAATTTCTCTATAAATATTATTATATTACCTATAAGTAAAAAATTACTCTAATACTTTAAGTTTAAGCTCTTTAACCACCCAACGTCAAATGGAATTTAAAAGACTAAAACCCATAAATTGAAAATATTTTAAAGAAAGTTTTTTAATTTATATAATTTATAGGTATTTTTATTTTTTTTAGGTATTTATGTCTCCTCCCATCTAATAGCATTTAAGGAGAGATTACCCAGTTTGGAAAATTTGGTCATTTTTTTAAATTTATTATACTTTAAAATACTTATCTTATCTTATTATATTAAACGAGCAATTCTTCTATATTATATAGAATCGGTTTTTCGAAAACACTCTAACGATTTCGCTAAAAATTGGTGAACTTATCAAGTCTCATGAGTTATTAGTCGTGTATAAATATTAACCCGATTGAAATAAAGGAAGTGGGGTGTAAATTAGTCATTTCGCAAAATAAATATTTTAATCGTTCATATCTCGTCTTTGTTAAGTCGCAAAGCCTTGAAATTTGAAACATAAACTATCAGGCAAAAAGTTACCGAGCATCGCTCGGTGCTGCAAGCACTTAAACATTATACCTACTATATTAAGAGCTGAAATTTTATGAAAATCACACACAATAATTAATTATAATTATTTAATGAACAGTTAAACTAAAATCTGAGTATGTGCTCGCAGATCAAAACGTCGTAGTTTTATTTATTCGTGTTCAATAAATAATTAAAATTAATTATTATGTGTGATTTTAATAAAATTTCAACTTTTAATAAAATTTATTACAAAAAAAATCTTCAACCACTTCATTACTGATAAATATGATAGGTATTATATTATTTTAACAAGTTTCCCTACTTTTAATAAGTAAAATGGGACCTAGGTCTAAGCTTATTAGTATCGCTACAATATACATCTGTCATTCTTTCTGAGTATTGTAACTCATAAACTAAATTACAATAAAGACTATATTAGATGAAGGAGGATGTATCAGCCAAAGTTGAATGCGCTGGGTTCAATAAAACACCCTGAATAAAACGTTTCGGTCTGAATTTATTTGGCCATATTCAGTTAAACGGGAGTTAATACACAAAATGCGGTACCCATATGTGATCGAACCAAGCCTTATCAAAAATAAAAATTGTAGCTTGATGTAAATTTATAACGTGCCTGGACCCAAAGCTTCAGAATGAATGTAATCAATTCATTGTTAACCTTTGAGCGCAGGCACATTATAAATTTACATGAAGCTACAATTTTTATTTTTGATAAGGCTTGGTTCGATCACATATGTGTACCGCATTTTGTGTATAACTCCCAATTAACTGAAGATGGCCAAATAAATTCAAACCGAAACGTCTTATTAAAGGTGTTTTATTGAACCCAGTGATTCCATCTTTGGCTGATACCTCCTCCTTCATCTAATACAGTTTCATCACAGCCACAAACTCTAACAACATTACAATAAAAGACTTAAAAGTTAAATATAGGTATTCATTTTTCCACAATTCAAAAATCGTAATAAAATTTTAGTTTAATTATTATAAAAGTAAAGATTTGAGCATCTTCTTTTTGAAAATAGTTGGAATGTTTTTCAAAAATCAGCTCGGGTTCAGATTAACAAATCAATTATAAACGAGAAAGAATTTAATTTTTAGGACAAATTCTAAGATTTTAATAGAAATATTATTAAATTGCAATATCAGATGGGATTCATCCCCCCAGGAGTCGAACCTGAGAACTAACATGCTTTCCGGGCAGTCAGCTCACACCCTCGAGACAAAAATATTTATATAGGAGGACTTGTATGAAAAACTTTTTTTCATTTTAAGCTAAATTTTTTAATTTCCGTTATATATTAATGGAGTAAAGAATTTCTATGCTTATATAGTATATTACGATTCAGAGAGAGGTTTTTTTGTCTCGAGGGTGTGAGCTGACTGCCCGGAAAGCATGTTAGTTCTCAGGTTCGACTCCTGGGGGATGAATCCCCTCTGATATCGCAATTTAATAATATTTCTATTAAAATTTTAGAATCTGTCATAAAAATTAAATTCTTTCTCCTTTAATTATTATTTTTGGGAGTGTCAAATTTTAGATCTTTTTAAGTAGAATAAGGATTAATTTGTAAAAATTACTTCTATTTAAAATGACAGTTTTTTTTTAATGCAATCGAATGCAAGAAGGGGCGCACCAGTAAAGAAGCAGCCCCTATGAATCTCGAAAAACCCTTGCATTACCGAAGAGAAGGAAAAGTTGATTAAGTGAGGGGGTGTAGACAGGGGGTTTATACACTCGGGTTTTGAAGGTTTGAAGATTATAAGTGCTGGGAAAGATGGATGCTGGAAGAGAGTTCCAGTTCCTTGAAGTCATGGGGATATAAGTATTGGCGAATGAAGTGCTCCGGTGTGAGAGAGGTCCAAAGTGGCGGTTTTTAGACAGTGGTGTCATCGCAAATTTAGTACTGCGGGAACGCTGAAATTCCGGGTCCCCTGGGGGGTTCATCCGGGGGTCCTCCCTGGAAATCTTTGGAATTATATATTCCAAATTATGCATTTTAAGGGATTCTGGCTTCAATTTTAGTCATTTTTACTTAACCAGTTCCCTTTTTAACCCATAAAATAAATAGATAAAATAATAAAAATAAAACCCACTAATAGTTCATGACAAATAAAATTTATTAAAATTAGAAAAAAATTTCAATTATTCTTTTAAAACCCACTAATTGTTTATGACAAATTAGGAAAATTTAAGTTATTATTTTAAAATCAAGGCTTCTCTTTTATTCCCCCTCTATTAGGTTATTTCCCCTTTATTGTAACAACAAAATTCAAACAGATACTTCGCTAAAGAAGTTTCACTTAAAAAAAAAAACTCTCAAAACAAGTGCAGGAACGGCATCATGACGCTCCTGTTTTTAAAATTATTGAATAAAAAATACTTGGTAGGTTTCACATTAAGATATATATTCGTTTTATTAATAATAATTTTTATTTTATTTTTATTTTAGTTATATTTTATTAATAATAAAACGAATATACTAAATTAATCAATTAGAAGTTAAGAAAAGTACAATCATTGATTACATTCTTTAAATTTTTGCAAATTTCTTTTGTGAGTAAATCCTCATTTCTTAGAAGGCCATTCAAAATTAAACAAAATAGACTTCCTACCTTTCTCCCTCCACTAATTTTAAATATTTACTCCTTTTGTTATCTTAAAAATAAATTTTACCATTGAGTTGTATTCAAATTCGAAATTCTCATTTCTCAGAAGACCATTCAAAATTAAACAAAATAGACTTCTCCCTCCAATAATTTTAAATATTTACCCTTTTGTTATCTTAAAAATAAATTTTACCATTGACTTGTATTCAATTTCGACTTATCCATGTCAGTTACTTTCTGTTTCTCCTGAAGATGGGTTAGTCACCCGAAATATATATATCGAGAATAAAGATTCTACAAAAATAAATTCGTTTTATTTTTTTGTATCTTAAAGTGAAACTCTACCAAGTAATTTTTATCCAATAATTTAAAAAATGTTTCACCAAGTACCAACACCAAATTCCTTAAAAACTCCTGTTTTTATGTGATTTTTATCTGACAGCGTTTATTTATAGTTCAACTTGAAATTATGAAACAATTCCACAAATTCACTCATTCTCTCATAAAGAATGAATTTTATAACTCAAGTATTTTGGAAGATAAAATATTTCATAGTCCGACTGGCACTTGGCCCTCTTATTTGAGTTAATTAATTTAACGAATGAGTATATGAAACTTTATTTTTTTTATTTTCTTTTTTTTTTAATCACAAGTGGTTGTGTTGTATTTTTTTTTTTTTGCTTTTTTTTTACTAATGTTAATTAAAACGCGAGTGTACTTGAAACTTCCTGCTAATAAAATAGCAAAAGTCGCCGTGCATATTTTTAAGGTCAATAACACACAAGAAGAGCGATGAGCAGGTTTCCGTATTTTGTTGAGTCTAGACGAATGAAAGAACGAACGAACGAACCAACTGACTGCGCACTCGCTCAACGCCCTTTTTATCTTCATGTTGAAATTTTAATTAGACACCACGAGATGGTGAGGAAAACACACACATACACGAGGAATAAAGCGTAATAATCGAGTTAATTGAAGCTATCTAGGGAAAGGGCTCTTGGATGGCGAGAGAGGGAACATATAATATATACGTCGTTAATGACGAGGACGCCGACTGGGTACTCGATGACGTTTCGTGAACCCGTCAAACCTGTTCTCGGGCAAAGCGCTTCGGGGCAGCCGCTTTGTCATCGACAGCAAATGGAACTGAAGGATGAAAGCCATCCAATATGTTAATGACGTTTAACTAATTAAAACAGTTGATTTAAGATATTTTTCAGAAAAAGTTTGTCCTCTGCTTAATTCAATAAGCTGACGTATTATGATGTTGCACCCACTCGACATTACCATACAACCTGGCCCCTCACTTATATTTAATATTTAATAAACTTATTTATAATCATGTACGGGTGCGGGGCTAGTTTTTTCGCATTTGTAGACTCCTGGGGTCCCACTGATTATGTATACAAAATTTGGTTGAGTTTGCTCAAATGAGCCTAGATTTTTAATTTTTGACCCCCTTGCACCCTCACCTCAATTTTGGGTCGGTTAGTTTTGCATTATTCAACTCCTAGGCGGTTCCACCGTTGTACGCAAAACTTGGTTGAGCTTGGTACCAGAGCCTAGACTTTTATGCGATATGACCTTCAGGGCGATTGAGGGCGATTCGTTGATGCATTTTTATAGTTTCTGGAACCGACAGAATTATGTATATAAAATCGCCTGCTGAGAAATTGTACAAGAGCCTAGATTTTCATTTTTTGACCCTACACCCCCCCCCATTATAGACAGATAGTTTATGCATTATTAGACTCCTGGGATCATATAATTATGTAAACCTAGCTCCTATAATTTTAAATTCACCTCGACTATGTAAATATTTCGGTCGATTAGTGGCCCAATAAACTAATCAATCTTAACCTCAATGGACCATAACTACGTGTGAAATTTGGTTTCGATATTCACACTAGTTTTTGAGCTAGCTCGTCCACAAAAATTTGTCAACGCACAGACTAACGGACAACCGGACAACGAACCAGACTAACAGACATTTTGACAAAACAACTATTATCTAAAAAATATAATTTTTTCGATGTTCACTTATTTGGGCTGTTTTGTAGACCAAAAGCCATGGTTTCGCTCAATTTTTTTAATCAAAATAGTTTCAGCCGTTTTTGAGATATTTCGAAAAAAAAGAAGGAAAAAAACCACTTTTTTCATGCACTATTACAATAC